>MU223528.1:620877-644077 GCA_018584345.1 Thuja plicata | reverse complement strand
AAGACAATTGGGCCACTTTGACAGGATCCAGAAACTTAAGCACAAGTCGGGGGTCACTTTCCCACTTCAGGCAGGCGCTGACAGTTGCAATTCTTTGGCAATCATGGCGATGGCAGATGAGGAGTTGAAACTCTATGCTTTGGCTCTTTACGAGGGAAGGCCGAGTTTTGATCCCAACCAACAGATTCTAATGGCTTATGGGAGTCCTTATAGGCATCTGCATCATATTGAGGACTACTGGGCCAATGCAACTGATGATTTTGAAGTAAGGAAGAGGGCTTTCTCAAGACTCACAGTTGATATGATGAGAATGTACAAGTGGAGGCAACTCCGAATACCAGATCAGCTTGAGGAAGATGGCAAAACTGTGAGGCCGGAATTCAACACTTTGAATGGGCTTGAATTGGATCCCATTGAGTGGGGGATTGAGAGTGAAAGCTCCCTGGAGGCAGTAATGGTGCCAGTTGATCTTTGCACGCAGGAGTGGTTTGATAGGAAGATGGCTAGATTGGAAGGGACAGGCGTTCCTCTTACTTATGAAAAGATGAAATTGATAGAAGAAATTCTGGAGGAGTCGTCTGGCCAACACACAGGAAGCAGTGGAAGGCCCAAGCCGGTGAGCAAGAAAAGGAAGGAGGTGGATGGTGCTAAGGAAAAAGAGATAGAAGGTGGTGAGTCTACAACCAAGAGACAGAGGGTGAGCACTGTAGCATCAAAGGAGAGTACCGCTCCAGCACAGGATAGAATCCCAAGGAATCAGGACAATGTGGAGCCACCACAAGATAGCTCATCATCAGAAGGTATTTCCAGCTCCAGTTCAGGCTATTCACCATTTTCCATCGATGAGCAGGCCAGGAGGTCACCCTCACTAGAAGACAAGGAGATAGAATTGATTAACATTGAGGCACTTTCAGGCGAAGAGGGAGATGCACCTCAAGTGGCCAGGAGGGCTTCGCCTAGGCAGGATGAGCCTAACTTGGAATTAGGAAGGTGTACAGCACCTTATTGGTTAAGAGATTTCTTACGGCCAAGGAGGGCTATGGTACCACTCATGCCAGAGGACAACATTGATGATATCTTATAGGAGATTGAGAAAGAAAAGCAAGATCAACCAGCCGAGACAATTGCAAAAATCATCAAGGATAGTTCCAGAACCCGCAAAGTCCAAATTGCAATCCCTAAGGAAGATAAGTTCAAGGATGGTATTCGAGTTCAAGACTATGAGATAATGGAGCATGAGTTGGGAACCACTACTATGAAGATTGATTATGAGGAGCTCCAGGACGGCCTCCTTGCCATGAAGCAGAGATTAAACAAAGAAGTTGAGGAAAATAATAAATATAAAGATGAGAATCAGAGATTGGTGACTTTTTTTTAAAAGGGAAAAATATTTGTGGACTCACCTAGTGTTTTAGGCAATAACCTATGTTCCCATGGGGTTGCTTAACACCATTTTCTTAAGCAATCAGAGTGTTCATGTGGAGAATTAAAATTGTGGGAAAAATACAATATAGAATTTTTCCCTATTTTAATGGAGCACCTATTACTTTGGGAATGAAAATAAGCTATGAAGGAAAAGGGGAGCTTAAAATAAGCAGTCATTGCTTATTGAAAAAACTTCATGTGTCTTCATAAATTTATTTCGCTCCCTTATTTGTTTCTAAATTTTCTCTTTTTCTTTTATCACCAAATTTTCTCTCCATTTTTTCTATTAAAAAATTAATATTACAATGATTGTTTTGAAACAAGCAACAATATTAACAGTTGCATTTAGCCCCCCTTTTTTCCCACAACTTATTTTCAATTCCTAAATAATAGCTCCTCCACTAAAATAGAAAAAGATTCTAAATTATGATTTTCTCATACTCATATGTGTTTAAATTTAAGCACAAAATGTACTTAAGCAACCACGTGAGAACATGGGGTAAGTTTAATGTAAAGTCCATATTTTAAGTACATAGATGGTTTATTGTGAATTTAATGTGAAGTCTATGTTTTAAGTACAAAGATGGCGAGTTCAAATATGTTTCAAAATTTAAAAAATATATATAATTTCTTACTTCTAAAGTGTTTGCCACAATTAAGACAAACATTACAATTTGAACCTCCATTTTATTATTTGTATCCATCAATTTTTTTAGTGATGCAAAGGCCACTAGATAATCCCTCCAATCTCCACTAGATAATCCTTCCAATCTCTTATTACAGACTACTAGACGCTTCATTAAAATTCACCTTCAACCATCCTCATTACATGGCCCTTTTTTAGCATGGAATGGGCCAACTAACTTAACTTTGTCTAATGCCCTTTTTGTCTATTGAATTGACCATCTAACTTTCACTTCTGCCTATTTTTATTTGACCTAGATTAGTAATGTATGAGTTTTAAATTTAAATTACTTATGCTAGAAATGTTAAGCTTGTAAAAGAATACATAAGTGTTGGTGAATAGATTTGTCTCCGCTCTAAATAAAATCTATATTGACCCTACACCTCTTTTGAAGACAAATGATTCACAACAATTGGGTAAGCATAAAGTAATTGATTCCCTCCGAATTTTACGAGGTAAAACTCCCTCTCAAAAGTATTCAATGAATTTATGAATAAACCACATACAAATGTACTTTAAACCAGAAAGTACGCAAGGATCTCTCATATACTCCTTGGGATATAGGTAATTCAAAAAATCACATATAGGATAAGGAAAGGTTCAAGGAAAACACAGTTCCTCCAACCATCTAAGATTAATTACCTATTATAATGAATAATGAGAATTGTATGAAAATATTTATGATCATGACACAGAAAGAAAATTATGCAGAGCAAATGATATACCAATCCGCAAAGTAATCGATACACCACAAGTTTAAACTCACATATCTAAACTGAGACTTTGCATTAATATATGTGTGTTGTAAAGATCAAATTCCAAAACATGTACGAATCACTGTATCTTTCCACTTAATTCTTTCAAAAATCTATGACTTAACAGTATTGAAAGCCAAAAACTATCTAATCTAAAAAATTCTAACCCTTCTACCATCTTATGCTCCAGCATAAATAGTTTTACAATTTGGGAGGCCTCCCTAAAAACTTAGCCTCTCGGATTGTTAGCAAATAAAAATAGTTATGAACCAGTAACTAAACATAGCAATAGTTTTGAGACAGTTGTCCCTTATCAAAATAACTAAACAACATATAATCACATTGTATCTTCAGCTATTTGCTTTCTGACGTGGCGTCCCGGACAATCTTCCAGCTCTTGCATCGGGTGAGAGTGCAAACCTTTCAAACCTATCAGTTTCGCTCGACAGGCGTCCTTCTCCCACTTAAGCTCTTGGATTATTTGCAATTGCCCTTTGTTTAGGTACAATATTGATTCCATGTTTTCTATTATGGTAAAATCCTGAGCTGTGGGATCTTCGCTCTCTTTGATGGCGTTCATGGCAGCTTCGAAGCTCTTAATCATAGTATCTGGATCCATGTTCCCCTCATCAAAATGGAGAATGTCTGATGGGTTCACTACCTTGATGTCTTTTAGTGCATTTTTGTGCATTTCTTTAATATCTTTCCCCATAGCTTGCACGCTCAAGATTGCAGTTTTAAATAGTGAACCTTTCCACCCCATGTTTTTCTTCAGTATGAACAACATACTTGGATCCACTATTTTCATCGGTTCTCTGATAAGAACTTTGTCACTCCTTATTCTTCCACTACTTGAACCTGAGATACAATTGCTACACATTTAGACTCATCTAACTCCAATCCTGGGATTAAGGTTTGAATTTCACCGAGCAACGCTTTTCCTTTGGCATAAGTAGCGATGAATTCCTGTATGAATTTGTTCCCTTCATTTATAATGTTATCGATCTAGTTATTTGTCACTTCTATCAAGGCCCTACCTTGTTGCATCTGCTTCAGTAGTTTTTTATTGTCGGAGGAATTAGGATCGAAAGACTGTGGAGCTTGACCTAGAGGTAATACTCCTACGTTGCTCAGTGAGCTGAGGAATTCAGCCATAGTTATTACGAGTTGTTTAAGATCTCTCTTTTCTTTGCTATCTTTCTGAGATTGACCAAGCATATGATCTGCTGAAAAATTAAAAAGATGATCCCTCGTATCACAGTTCAGCACCCCAACTCCATTTTTGTGACCTCAAAGTCCTCTTCTTCAAGCTCTTGAACTCCTTTCTGTTTATATGTTGCAATCTCAGCGATTACCTTCCCCGCAACAGGGTATGTGCTCAACCTTGCATTATTCTTGACTCTTTTTGCCTTCGGAGCACGAATTGCATACTTGGTAACTATTTCTTTGACTGGCAGGGAAACAAGCTTGAAGCCGCGCTTTCGGTTCACTGAATCATTCAACCAGGGAGGAACTGAACTAGAAGTTAACTTGTTACCATCATTTTAGCAGGTGTCGCATGTTCCTGTTGAGAATCGCTTTTACCACCAGACAATTCCTAGTCTTTCTTTTGATGTTCTGGTGTAAGGGAGATGCCTTCATCATTAGTCTCAATATCTACAAAATTTGAGTCTAGGGAAGCCATTTATGCACGGGCATGAGACCTAGTTCTTGACCTCATCTGAGGTGTAGTACGATGTTCACTTGCAGTCACTTTCTTTCTAGGAAGAGGGATATCACCTGCATCATTAATCAAAAGGGAGACATTAGAGGGATTAGGTAACAATTGAACTGGGACAGGGTTCACATCAGTTCTTTTAGATGATGCAGTTCTTGTTCCACTTTGTCTTTTCATTTCCAACCAGTCATCCGTGAATCCTAGAATATACCTGGCCCTCAGGTTTATGTCATCTTCTTCTTTTCTTGTCCAATCTATCTCTGGTAGGACTGCTTTATCTAAACTATCATAACCAGGTTCAATAACCTTAGAATTATCTTCATTTAAGCCTTTGGTGTTGAATTTCAACTGTAAGGTCTTGATTTGAGGAATTAACAGTCTGGAATGATCTCTTTTCTTTATCTCTTTTTCATCGTCACAATCTTCCCATAAATCTTCAATGTGTGGGGCTAATTTCAGCTGACTACTCAGACCTAGGATTTTTCTTGTGAAACCCTTACTGTCAAAACCCCTTCTTTCTCCATAAAATTGCATGCTAAAGTTCACCAGCTTGCTTCCTATCACCGAGGCATCAATCATGTTTTTGTAGGTTAAAGCTCCGAGCTTGACTGGAAACATAGAATCCCACTTTTCTTTTGGGAGATTGTTTTTTATTACCATGAACAATTGTCTACATACCTTTGCTAAAACAAAGCAATCAAAGGTGAACCTCGGCAGCTTGAGAGGTTCCTCATCGAACCCTCCCACTTATATATATATAAATCACGAGACCTGGATATAGAAGCTGCCATAGTTTTCGACCAGCTTTTGTGCCTCTGGAGAGATTTTGTTCCATGGGATACCAGCCAAGCTGCAGCAGAGCTTCCCTAAAAACACATCATGAACCCTACGGTAATTTTCCAACACTCCGTCTCTTCTCAGCAAGGGCAATACTTGTAGATATTTATGTCTTCGCTCCACGGTTCATGAGGAATTCCAACGAGTTCCTGGGTACATGCTAGACAATATATCAATTATGAAGATATAAAATTATCTTTTAATCATTTGTGCATGTTTGATTTGATCTCTCATTGAAATGACAATTACCTTGACCCAATCTAGGTATTGTTTCCCATCCAAAATAATTTCTATGTAAAGGTACATCCAATCTTCAAAGAGGAGTACTTGGGCAGACCCTTTCACTATGTAACAAGACCACTAAGTCATGGATGTGTGGCTTCATATCATCCTTATTTAATAACTTGGGAAACCCAGAGCCTCCTTTGTAAAATGATTCAGTCCACTTACGAGCGATATTGCTACAGTTCTTGTTAAGTCACTCTTGAAAATGAGCAAAAAATTGGGTCGGGGTGAAACTAGCAAAGGCTTCATTGGGTAACTTGAAGACTGACATGATTGTTTCTTTGGTTATTGACAGAAGATTCTTTCCATCATTATGCAATATACATTTAGACCTTACATCATAATGGTCAATGCATTGTTGAATTAGCTCAGGGCTTATTACAGTGGGAGGAAAGGTTGCAGCTTGAAATAGCCCGCTTGACATAATCTCCAAGGTATGCTCATTTTCCACACGGTCCTTGAAATTGTGAACCATCTCCTTTACCTCAACCCCCATTAAGTCAGTGTCTGTAATCACCGGGGCCTGACACCCTAAACTAGCAGTATTTCCGAAGAAATACATACTGGACCTCATTCTTTTTCCCAATCAACAATACAAAAATCTGTAGCTTTTCAAATTCAAAAAAACATGTAGAAGCACGAAACAAAAGAGAGGCTTTCAGCGTTTACCTGCAATTCCCTAACTTAGGGAAAAAACTTCTATCTTCTACAGCCGAGACTCCGCGATCTTTACTTTGAAAAGAATAAACCAGGATGATAGGATTTTTAAAAATATTTACATACCTACAAAGTATGGCAAATATATGAACATTAATTGTGGCATGATGTTTAGAGTGGGGCATATGTCATGACGTGACATTTTGTTGTTGATATCCTTTGAAAAATTGTCTATATCATCATTTATCCTCATTTAATACCATCACTTCACTTGTGCCAAGAAATAATTACATCACTTTGTGCTGCCAGCTCAGACTTCCTCAGCGGTCACCATATCCCCAAGGCATACCGTACAATCATTACGATGATTACTTTTTTGACATGTCATGTCACTTGTCACATCGGCTGCCAATTTAGTCCTTAGGCGAGTTGTAACTTCTTTTGAACCTCTTTGAACTACTTCGAACTAAGGTTCAAAGAGGTTTAAAGTGGTTCACGACCGCATCATGACGTATGAAGGTGTCCCACCTGCAATTACAATCGTTAGGAAAAAATCCTTTGTTTGGACCTCTTTGAACTACTTCGAACCAAGGTTTGAAGAGGTTCAAAGTGGTTCATGAGTGACTCAAGGTTACAAGCACTTGACGAAGGGAAAACTGATCACACAATAAAAGATTAAAGGCGTTGCGATGACTATTCTGAGGAGTACACATGACACAAAAAACAAACCGATGCAAAATTGGAGGGGCGGGAGGATCGAGCAATGATTTTCAAATTGAAAACGAAGGGTCAAAGACACTTAAACAAGGCGACTCATATAGACACTAATAATAAGCTATACTAATTTATTAAAATACTATGTCACTGCGCAAATTTTTAAAAATGTATGTAGACTATCTTCTATTTTTATATTAGAAGAAAATAAAGTTAATATTTATATTAATATTATTATAATATTTAATAAAAATTATAATGATACTTAGAGTGATTAAATTCAATAGTGTAATAAGGGGGCAGACCCTTACAATACCATAGTCCAGGGACTGTAAAGAAATCAACAACACATTAATGAGGGTGACGTATGTTACAAATCAAGGCCACAAGTGGCACAATGTCAATAGATTAACAGTCTTGTTTAAACAGTCTACTTGGACAACAAGAGGCCACAATTGGCCACTTACAACTTTGAGGCCAAAAGAGGCCATTAACACCACAACCCACAGAGTGGGACATAAACCATCTTATATCCAAGCAACCACTGAATGGAGAAGACGACTTAAAGCTACCATCAACTTCCATCGCAGAGCACAACTAATTAGTGACATTAACAAGGGCAAGCCCAGTACCAATAACTGCAAAGATCCTTAACCAAAAACAACAAAAGACCATAAAAAGCCCTTGAAAACTAGCAGAAAACGTCTGGTTATCAAGAGGAAACCCATTGTCTATGCAAGCAAAAATAGAAAGTCTATGAAAGATCCCAAATAGGATTCCAAGGAAAATAGTTGATGGTTTTTATGGTTTTCTTGACTTTTTCTAGCCTATGGTATGAAGAAAGTCTATTTTTTTGTTGTTTTTGGAATACGTATTTTTTGTGTTTTAGGTATTTTTGATATTTTTGTTAAATGATGATATGAAATACAAGGATGAAGAAATGACTAAAATACTAAAATTAAATAACTTGAAACAAATTACACATTAAAATGAGAAATGATTAAATTTTTATTTCACCTATTGAACACTATATAAACCATACCAGGTCTGTACAGGTTGTTGCAAACTTAGATAGCAACGAAATTACTGTAGATGAATTTCCCCATGCCTAATCTGGAAGTGGTGATCAAAGTTGGAGTAATTTGAACCACTCTATAATTTGATATGATTTCTAGCCCTGAATTTGTCCCAATAATTGTTGATGCTAGCCCTGTAGTTGTTCAAACACATCCTATAGGTGTAGGATTGCTTATGGAGGCTTGTGAAAATTATGAATTTACTCTTCTAACTACTGATCTCTTCCTGACCACAAATCTAATTTAAATCCTAGTTGAAATCATGTCAATTTTCAACTGTAATTAACATCACCTTCTCTACTATAGTTGTACGACCCTCTTGAAAATTATAGCAATTCACCAAAATAATTACCAACACCTAAATTTTCCTCTCTTACCAACAACATTAATTTCTTTCAATATGATCCATAAATACTTGCTAAGAATTGCTCCAATAATGCTCAATTGAAGACCCTGTATAGATCTCCCTCAATTGTAAATTGACTTTTCGTCCAATCTACTCTCTCCTCAGGGGTTTTCATCCTCAAATAGTATGATATGTTGCTACAAATAGCTCCAGCACTCAAAACCACACTTGTTGATGAAGAAAATAACCTGAATGAATGCAAATTGAGGCCCAAATCCTTCTTTTTTCCTTTTTCCTCTTCCCTTCGTCTCAATCGAACCTTTTAGGGTTTTATTCTTTTTATTTAAAATGACTTTTACAATCTTATATTTATTAAAAATTTCCCTCTAGGAATTCAAACTAGGAGGGTTCTCCTTATTCATTATTAAAATGACGCGTTCATCATGATAAATTATTATTTAGTTTCCCAGGACAAATACCAAGGCATTATTATAACTTATAATTTAAAGTGATTATAATACTCACATTAATATTAATTTATTTAATCCCAACTTAGGAAATATTTAAATATTTCCTAATTTATTCATAAAATGTTTATCTGGACTCAGAACTAGAATATGACTGAAGCCACATGATCACTGATGATGCCTAAGTCTCGCAGGCAACTGACAATTTCCCCTAAAAAATAGGGATCCTCCCTAAAATGTAGGAGGTTGTCTGAAATCAACTGAACTACTCAAAAGGAGTCCTCCTCTACTCCACAATCCTTTGGGTGGTCAACTAGTCAACTGACATACGTCCCTAAAAAATAGGACCCCTCCCTAAAATCTAGGAGATGGCCTCAAATCACCTAGAAAGGTCTGTAGACACCCCGTATCATACTCTTAGTCATTCCCTAAAAATAGGGATCCCTCTTAAAAATTAGGAACTGCCATCTGAATGTTTGAAATGAATCAAAGATCCCCTATCCACTATGTTGACCTACGATAACCTTGATAATAGGTCAACCTCTACTCGTCGCCTATCACCTAGGAAGGGGCATTACAATTTAACTGAAAAAATAAAAAAATAGTAGTGGAGTTAGCAACAACTGCCACAAGATAGACCAGAAGAGAAGAAAACCTAATAGAAAAGATCATTGGAAAGTTCCAAGCATATCCATAGGGCCCCATTTCCATGTCTCCTAGAAGAAACAAGCCAAAGCATAACATCTCCATCCATGAGCTGAATCGACTCTAAACCTACATCCTAGCAGCCACAATCAAAAGAATACCACATAGAACAACCATCATCCTCCACCCACAAGAAAATCCCCACCTCTATAGGAGATATTGGCACCTTGATAAGGAACAAGAGGAAGGACAATAGAAGCACCATGTGCCAAACCTACAACCAAGGCAAACTAAAAAACCCCACCTTTATAGGCATTGAATCCTCCTTCATAGAATTCATGCATGAAAGAGACCAATCTAGAAGAGGCCAGCCACCAAAAACACAACCTCCACTGCATATTAGAAAAGCATGCCAAACACACACCTCATAAATGGAAAGAAGACCCAAGCAAAGCAGAGACAGGATATCCATCCAAACCAAACATGACCTCATAAGGAAGAGCAACACCAACAAATCAAAGGTGGAAACAACAAAAACCACATACAAGGACAATATCTCCACAACTTCAAAAACCCCCACGATAGGGTGGGTCTAAAAGAACAAGGTCAAAAACCCCAATAACCAGGTACAACCTCACCAAATGAAATTGAACCGCCACTAATCTCAAGTTGGTCAGACAACCATATCTACCAAAAACACTCCAGTTGGGCGGAAAGCCAAATCCACTGTGCCCAAACCCAAGTACACACAAGGTCATTGGTAGGGAAAAGGAGAAAACCAAATCCCTCAAACAAAACAAGACAACCACAAAACCACGTGAACCCCTCAAACCATGGGATCCCCAAAGGAAAAAAAGGAGAAACGCGAAAGTCATTTCTTGAACCAGAATAGGTCATCGCCACCAAAGCCCCAAAAGGCTAGGAAAAAACTAGAACAACTCTCAACGCTACACCTGAGGAGCGAAAGCAACATATCCAAACCACAACCCTAAAATGAAGAAGGTCCAAAATAATAGCACAAAATTAGGGCGGAGAAGTAAAACCCAAGAAGGAAACAAGTTGTCCATAGGGAAAGCAAACATAAAATAGAAACCTGTGACACCCAAACAATAGCTAGGTCACTCCCCCAAAAAGAGAGGTCATACTTTGAAGAGAAGAATAGGGGTTGACCACCAAGCTGCAATAGAAAATCCCTCAACAGAAGCTAAGGGTAGAGAAGAGGAAGCCCAATGAGCACCACAAAAGGGACGACCACTAAAGCAAACTTCCTTACAAATCCACGACTGCAAAAATTTGGGTGAGGAGCCATGGGGAAAAGAACACCACGGAAAGAGCCACACAAAATGCACTAGAGTTGCCGATAAAAACAATAGTGAGTAGGTGTTGGCCTCCTGTAACGTTTCAATAACTAAGTTCTAAGTTGTGACTCAAAGATTAGATATCTACATCGAGTATTTATCTCACTCACCATGAAGGTTGATTTTTCATTAATCTAGGAACATGAACTTGAAATAGGTTTGCATTGTATGTGCACTAGGACTCATTTGTAGTCATTCAATCCAATAACTAGAAAGGAAACAATAATGAAAGTAAAATGCTTGAAAGGAAATAGCTAGACTACTGAGCATAAACTAAACTGAACTGAAAAAAATAACATAAATATAAATCTCAGCAAACAGATAGGAAGTTACTATGTCTGCCTTGGCTGCAAAAATAGACACATAACAGAGTTCCAATGGCTACAAGAACAAACAGTTGCTACAACTGAACTAATTCTTGAACAAGAAAATAACTACTAAACCAAAGGGGTGGAATTATCACAAAGTGGGCCCCCTTGGATGAATCTTCCTAGAACTTAACTCCAATGCAACGAATTAAAACACCATCCTATTCATTGAAAATATTGTTACAACATAACAGTGATATGATTGTATTTCTTGAAACTGAAAGTAAGAGTACAATACTAGAAATTCTAACCTCCTACAAAGGAACATCTAATCTTATTTATAGAATAAAAAATTCTAACTAACTCTGACTAACTAGGCAGTCAACTCCAAAAAAATAGGACATCATTTATTGGAAGCATGAAAAAGAGGAAGGAGGTTATGTATGCATAAGAATCAATCAAACAAATCCCGCCTCAATGAGGATATAGCATAAAAAATCCTAAATCTTCACAAAAAGCATACATGAACATTTAAAACTAAGCTTCCACTTCCTTACAAGATGGAAGTTTGCAACTATTGACTTCTTCAATGTCCATATCATCTTGACTCCTTCAGTAATCCGAACAACTAGCATGAACTTCCTTCATCCGGAAAGCTCAATCTATTTCTGCATCTTGATTTGATATTGCATGATGATATTAGTGTGCACAAGACAATTGTATATCCATAATCACTTTAGAGTAACATTCATTCAACCATGTGCAAA
This sequence comes from Thuja plicata, assembly GCA_018584345.1. NCBI lineage: Eukaryota > Viridiplantae > Streptophyta > Pinopsida > Cupressales > Cupressaceae > Thuja > Thuja plicata. The sequence goes on along the minus strand of MU223528.1, from coordinate 632,035 downwards.
AATAATATCAATAGATCACATAGTCAGTTAATATTCAGCAAAAAGGCACAAGGGTAAGGTCATGTCCATAGTTCATAAGTTCAAGAAACACTATAAAAGTATCAATAATCAGGTGGTAAACCATATAACAATGTCACAAAATAACATGAATTTATAACAAAAGTGAGCCATTATTTGGGCTCATCATCTCCCCCAACCTAATGAGTTGTTGATCCTCCAACAGGTGGAGCTCTATTCCTCTATCTGGCTAAGTCTCTGAAATCTCCAACATTTATCTTTCCTTTATCAATTTTTATGTCTCGAAGTTTTGATCCCAATTGAATCCTTTCTTGTTGGCTAGTCGCATCTTGGCCTCTATGCCTCTTAATTGTATTGGTAGTTCCTATGGTCTATTACTAGCCACAACAAAATAGGTGGTTGAAAGGTTAGTGGGAGCCAATATTATTGTGTTGCTCTCCAAAGATGCATATACATATTGTCTCATCTACAAGCTACATAGTAATTTTATAAGGAGTTGGGTTCAACCCGTTTTAACTTCTCTAACAATTCATTCCATCTTTGCGCTAAGTATCCCAACACTATCCTCCCTGAGTTTGTAGCTACCTGCTTGTATTGTAAGTATGCCTCTTCCCTTAAAACCATTATCTTCCTCTTATATTAAGGATTGCAAAGAAGTCTGTGTTAGATATAGTAAATGGTTTTCGGTTACTTGACTCGTCCCTTAATAAAGGAGGAGGAGGAGGAGTAGGAGGAGGAAGAGAAGGAGGAGAAGAAGAAGAAGAAGAAGAAGAAGAAGAAGAAGAAGAAGAAGAAGAAGAAGAAGAAGAAGAATAAGAAGAAGGAGAGGAAGAGAAGGAGAAGGAGAAGCAGAAGAAGAAGAAGGAGAAGCAGAAGAAGAAGAAGAAGAAGAAGAAGGAGAAGGAGAAGGAGAAGGAGAAGAAGAAGAAGAAGAAGGAGAAGGAGAAGGAGAAGGAGAAGGAGAAGGAGGATTTTCCAAATATCTTTATGAGCCACTTGACCCAAATCCTTTTGCTGACATCTTGGCCTAATTTCATAACCCTCCGCCTTGCAACCCATTTAATTAGAATCAAGTTGATAACCAACTGGCTTTGGTATTTTATCAACCTAGAGGTCCACAAAGGATGGCATTCAATCCTCCTACCTTTCCATTTCCTATCACTGATCAACATGACAATAACAACCTTAAGAATATACCTGCTTCAACTCTTCCCAGGTTTTATGGCCAATTCACAGAGGATCCTGATACATTCCTCTTTGAGTTTGACATCCTTTGTTAGAGCAATGACTACACCACTAATTCTCATAGGCTCAAGTTATTCCTTGCCACCCTGAAAGAATCAGCTCTAAGATGGTTTATGGGCCTAGGAGGTGACGTTGTGCATAATAGGGATTAGAAGAAGGAAACATTTATGAGTAAGTACAAGGAATATTGCAGAGGGAATGATATGAGAGGTGACAACATCTTCAAGATGTTAGAAAAAGAGGATGAGAGTTTGGGGGATTACATATCTTAGTTTCTATTTAGCCTGCAGAAGAACACTCAGCACGAGCTCAATGAAGAGTCCCAGAAATTGCTCTTTCTTAGAGGAGTAAATGAAGGTTGTATTGAAGCTCTGTACATCATGGCAAGAGGAGATATAACTCAATCATCATGGGATAACATAAAGAAGCTATGTCTCAACTATTATAGAGTTGTTGTCAAGAAAGGAAGAGGATATAGGCATGCTATGGGAAAAACAAATGGCATTGGAGTTTCAAGGAAAAAAATAACCCATCTTTTGTCAGACTTTAAGCAAGACATTATCAATAACATGGCCACATAGCTGAACCCAATGCAAGCCAAAAAGAAGCATGAAGAATTTGAGGCAATGTTGGTTGAATATTTCCCTCATTGTAGACAAAAGAAGGATTGTAGATGTAAAATAGTGGCTAATTTGGAGTCAAAGAACATACCTATTGAGTTTAACCAAGAAGAAGGAAATGATGACCAAGTCTTTTTCATTTCTCAATGAAGGTCATGGGCTCCAAGGCAAGGTATGACACAAGACCCCTTAAATTTTAGTGCTCCTTTTTCAAATTCCTATAATAATCAGTGGCAACCACAATTTAATCCTAATATTGGAGGTTATCCATCCCAACCTTGGGTGATGCAGAGTGCACTGCAAGAAGACTTGATGAGCCCCAACACCTAGCCACTTCTTCAATCTTCCAATTTGGTTATTATCAATCCATGCAAATCCTCTTAGGATGTCTCCTAACTTACCCAAGGGGTCAGTAGGCTTCCTTTGTCTTGTCCTTGTTCTCCAAATCAAATCATAGAACCTAGCAATTTCTCCTTTAGGGATACTTTCCCTAAACCATACAATAAGGTGTAAAACTTCACCAGTGGATTCAACATTCTATTCTGAGGGATTGAATACTCTTAATAGACCCTAGGGACCAAGAATCCACCATTAAGTTAGGTCTAGAAGACTCAAGGTTTGTAGAATTTTAAATAGCCTAGGATTCCTTGTAGCCCTAACCAGTGAGGTTTTGGCACTTAACTCTTTGTGACAAAGGGATATATGAAAACTAGATAGGGTTCCAGACACCCTTTATGGATTTTGTAAGATCCCAAAATCCTTGACACCTCAATCTACTCCTGCACCCGTAAACACTCACAAAACACACAGACCTAATTAGCAAGTTTAGGCTTGATTTGTTAGGCAAGTGGTAGAAGGTGGGTTCATAGATGAAAGGAAGTGATTTGGATGGATTCCCCTACCCCAAATTAGTCTAGAACCACCTCTGGTTCAATCCCCCAACTCATAAAAAATACATGCATGTGACTGTTCTAAACAACTAGGCTAATTACATAGGGATAATTAGCTTAGGGCTTGATGTTAAAAATATAAGGACAAAGAGTGAGATCCCAAGCTTCTAGATTCTTCAAGACCATGATCCTAACTAGTTTTTCCCAAGTGGACAAGGAGATCCACTAGAGAAAACTCTTGTTAGGATCACATCTTTGAAAGTGGCCTAGTATCACCTTGGTTTCTCAGACATCGAGAATGAAAAGTCAATAACTTTGCACTCACTTAACAAAACTACTTCAAATCAATTGGAGATGTTAGAAGAATCAAAGCATTATAAATTTTTTCAATTGGATCTTTAATTCCAATCCGTACCAGGCCATACCATACAGATTGTTGGAATTATATTGGATTGATGTACTGAGAGGGGAGGGGTGAATCAATACCTTTAAAACTTTTCTTGGTTAGCCCATTAACCCTTAATCATCAGTTTGTAAATTATCTTATCTAACTGTTCATCTTTCTTTATATATATGCAATCATATCATAAGTTCTTTAGTATGTAATCATAAAAGAAACATTCATGAAAATAGATAACACATGACACAAGATATGATATCACGGAAAACTCCTGTTAGGAATAAAAGTTGCGGTGGTGATTGTTACCCACAAGAATTCACTATCTGTAGATAAGAAGGGGTCAGTTAAGGCTTACAATTGGTCACTTCTGATGACCTACCCTGTTAGGAGTATTAGAGTGGAGACTTGTTAAGATCTACTTCGTTTGAAGCTTTAGCAACACTGTTAAGTGTACACTCTGTTAAGAGATTTGTAAAGAACAGTTAAGTCCACCTTCTACAAAAGGATTTTAGATGTGATGCACTTGTTAGAATGAAACTACATGAGTCTTTGATATGATGATGTATGCAATCTCCTATTTCTAATAACAGATCCAATAAAGCTTCCTATGTATGAGTAATCATCTTTCCATGAATGAATAATACCTTTGTCTGCTCGTCAGTAGCCTCTGTGTGTTCTTGATAACTGATGTGATCTGTTTCTAAACTTTGCATGAATTCTGCCTTCTGCTCCTTAGATGATCTCCATGGCTATCAACAACAATGAATTCATAATTCACAATTGATTGAACATCTATTTATACTAGATTTTAGCTCTATTCTTGATTCATGCTTTCGCAAGTTAACTCTAGATCCAAGGTTTACAACTTGACCTTGATCTTTAGTTAGATATGTTTTTGATCCGTTAGGATGCTTTAAAATAAAGCTTGCTTGACCCTCAAGTTATGATTTAAAACAAATTAAAACTCTATAAATAGAATTACAATGCTTTATCTGACATGTAAAACTCAGATCCACTTTTTGTGGGTTCTCTAACTGACTGTCGGTTCTGACAGTCGGTTTTCTTTTCCATCAGTGTTCCTTTCTTGAACTGTTCGTCGGGCATGCTTTTTCTGTACTCTGTCAGTTTTGTTCTCAAAACTTGTATCATCGGTGATGATCTCCATGTTTTGTTATTGACCTGTCGGTGATGTCCTGTTCACTTCATTGGTGCAACACTTGTCAGTGTTTGTCAGTCAATTTCATACTTAGCATTTTCTCGTGACACTTTGATCTATCAAGTATGCTCGCTGTCTATCGGTAATGCTTGTAGTATGCCGGTAGTGCTTGTACCGATGATCTCTGTCACTATTTTTCACTAAGTGTACTAATGTCAAAATTAATGTCATCAATCTCCCCCTTTGACATTAGTATCAAAAACATGATATGTGCAACATACTGAATGTATTAGTATGTACACCTGTGTATACTCTTTCCTTAGTCTTTTGAATGACTCCCCTATGTATATGTCGGTAAGTGTAAGTATATATACATATCCTTATGTACTTTTATTTTCCCATTTTTTAATATATTGTACATAGCTATATTTACATATCTGTTCCTCCTATACATACAATATACATTTCCTTTCTATTCCTCCTTTTTTTATAATAAAGGCAAAGGTACTTACAACTTGTCAAAAAGGTGGGAATGTGAGGACTTGATCTCCTCCATCATCTTTTCCCATTTTTCCTTCAGCATTTCTAGAGCCAATTGCTCAAGTGATATCCTTACATGTATATCATAGCTGTTGTCTACTACAGACATCTCAGGGGTTGCAATAAGGTTTCTTGATTCAGAAATATGCTGCTGTAGAATAGTAAGATTAGGCAAGATGTGTGCCTGTAGTTCGGTAATCTCACCTTGTAGTTGTGTTTCAACATCCCATATTTCTTTCCTTAGCCTATTAGCCTCAATGACCTTGTCATGATGCGCCTTGATACTGTCTGCATTTGAGGTTAGGCTTTGTGCACTCGCTGTGACATTAGACTCTATCTCTGCTAATTTGTCACTATTTTCCTTTGTAAACTTTTCAAGTGTGCACATCTTTTAAACTAAGGTAATTGCCTCAGCAATCATTGGCTCTAATTGATCAGTTAGTTCAGAGAGCTTTACAATGTTCAGTGCCACTTCTTGGTTGATTTTATCAATTAACTTGTATTGATACTTCTTCTCTGCTTGTTCTTCCATAGCTTATTCTGCATCTATATTATGGTCTATGATTGCTCAAGTTTCACCTCAGGAACAAGTTGTTGTAGTATGTCTCTTGCTCTGTCAAGTGTCATTGTTTCCCTATGTTCCTGTATCATTTTCTTCTGAATGGATTTCCTTTGACATAGCACTCCAAAATATTGAAGTTTATCACTATCCAAAGTAGTAATATCCTAGTTTGGGACTTCTATTACTTCATCCAATGTAACAACCAAGATGTCTTTCTTTAATTCTTTCTTCTTCTTCTTTGGCTGGGTGGCAGATTGATGTACTACCATTTGTAAAGCTTGAGATTGGGTGGATTTGGTAGGTGAGGGTCGAGAAGATGAAGCATCCTTTTGTATCTGTTTTGAGTCCACCGACTGGTTTGGTGAAGACGTCTCCTCATTTGCCTTGGGTGTATCAACATATATATCTTCTTTGAGTTTTGTGCCTTCATCCTGCTTGACTCCACTTTTATCTTTTTCTTCAACCTTTCTCAATGTATTCTCATCTTTGTTATCTGCCTCTTTGTTTTGTTCATTTGACACTTCTTGCTGGTTGTCGGTTGCATCCTTCATTTCTGCATCTGTATCCTTGTGAGTGTTGGATGCATTTTTGTTTTCATCGGTACCCATATCCGTGGGTATATCATCATCTTTCTTAGATGATTTATCCTAACTTGATTGAATCTCAATAGCATCTATTAATATATTCATGTTTGTCGGTGTATTAACTGTTGCAGTTTCAATAGCTATATCCTGTCCGTCGGGATTTCCCTTTGCAATATTTATGTCTTCATCCTTTTGTACTTATACTGCAGTGTCTTTTCCTGTAGTGGTATTAACAATGTTGTCTAACCATGATTCATCATTTATATCATCATCTAAGTTACCTTTTATCGTTAACTCTTCTTTGGTAACTTCTTCATCCTCTAAACTGATGTGAATTGGACTTGCTGGTACTTATTTTTCTTCACTGTCTTTAGGCCATTCTTCATCTATAATATCAACCTATTTATGGCATGTTATTTGAACTTCTTCATTGTCTAACTCAGCTTGTGAGTTATCTCTCTGATTGACAGTTTCCTTCTCATAACTGCTCTCCTTAGCAAGATTGAGTATCTTGCTCCATTTATCATGAGCTTATTGTTCTAGCTCTAAAAATGTCTCTTCCAGAAATTTGTAAGCTCTCATTTTGGGTAAGAAAATTTTCTCATATTTCTCCATTAATTCATTTATTTCTTCCCTTTTTGATTCAGGAGGCATAAGAGAAACAAGTACTCTTTCTCTTATCCTCTTATCCTCATGTAGTGCAAAAGTGAACCTAGAAGATAGTCTAATCAACAATTCTTGAGGTACATCTCGTGTAGTGAACTAAAGTGGGACATAATAGTGTCTGCACATTTTAGCTATAATTGCATCTTTAATTTTATTCTGTTCTACTGAATCCCATCTCAACCATTTCCTAATCTTTAGATGTCCAATAGATGATGCTTCAGAAATGTACTTACATATTTCATCAATATTTTCAGTGATTGATGTTGCCTTTGTTGTTTCCTTTGCTTGTTTGATTGCAGTGTCAGGCTCATCCATAACTGAGTCCTCTAAATCCTCATTTGTCTGAACAAATTTCCTCCTTTTGATAGGTTGCCTAACTAGTTGTTTTGCCTTTGATTTTTTTAGGTTTCCTTTTATACACCTTTCCTTTTACCATGGGAGAAGGAGTTGCATCCTTTGTTGTCTGACTCCTTGTTCTTGACTTCTTAGGTGGAGGAGGAGGTGGTAAATCAGACTGCTCTTCCTCTGATTCATTTTCTTCTATTGTATCATCGATGGGTAACTGGTCCTCGGTGATTTCCTCCTTACCATTTTGTTCCTCTTCACCTTCCTTTTCTTCTTCACCTTGAGAAGATGTATTCAATTTATTTTTCAAATTCTTCACCATTCTGCCTGACTGTTTTACAGCTTTCTTGATAATAAGATCTGTTTTAATCTTTTGTTTGGCCTCTTCACAGGTGCCAAATCTTTGTTGCTTGTTGTCCACTGGTTCATTTAATAGTGGCTCAATGAACTCCTTGGATAGTCCTGCCTTGATTTCATATTCTAACCATGTAAGCCATGACTTCCTAGGTACTACTGCTTGGATGTATGTGAAGTCAGTATCTACCATGAAACATATATTCTCTTTGTGTTCCTCTATCAGATTTTCAGGAATCCTTATTCTGGCTTGCAACATTTCCTTAATGGTTGTGAAATACTCATGCATAACATTATCAAAATCTGTTCCTAGTGATTCTATGAATTCACCTATCTGAATGGTTATGGGTTTGTTTGTGTCCCATACAACTTTTCCTATGGAAGGAAAGTATTCTTCAAGGTAAAATAATATGCACATTATGAGGGAACCAAACTTACATGTGTTTGTCCTTGAAGATCTTATTGTGCACATGTTCTCCTCCAATTGATGTAACAAGATCTCTGTAAGATCCATCTTCTTTCCCTATTTGATAATCTTGTATGCTGTGCTCATAGCAGTACTAGATATGTTGTTCATTCTACTTGCTTGGAAGATTTTATATCCAACAACACATGCTCCAAACTTTAGCTCTACGTCGGTAATGGTGTTGACCTTTAGTGCTCTTTTATCTGATTCAGCACCATTCAGTTTTTCCACTTTTGTTAGGGATGGGTGCTTGTGAGCTTGTGGTTTATCGGTTGTAGGATAACCAATAACCACATGAATAACATCCTTAGTTATTGGTTTTGGCTTATTTAGCCATAAAGTCTTGTTGTGAACTCTGCTAAGAACAATCTTTATCCATTCTATTTTGAAGACCTTGGGGAAATGCAGTGCATTCGTGAATCCCTTTACTTCCATATTTTTATGCTCTTCTTTAAGCTTTCCAACGTCATCACATAGTTCCCTGTAGGCATTATCTAGGTCTAGATCTCCTATTTCTGAGATTTGTAGTGAATATAGGACTTTACGTCCTCTACCAGTAAAACCCTAGGTGGGATTCTGGAGAATGCTCCAGAATCGTCAGGTTGTGATGCTATTTCTGGGTGTAGCTTGAACTTGGGTTCAGCACACGAGCCTCTGCTAACAAGCTTGAAAGGTTTCACCTTGTTTTCCATAATCTTCTCAACTATAGAAGTCGATGCCATCGTGTTTGCAAAAATTTAGGGCTTTTCACAAATAAAACAGTGTGATTGGTGAATATGATTACTTACGGATTCTCTGTGATTGCTTGTGAATGTGAATACTTTGTGTCAAATTGAGTCTTGCTGGGTCGCTCTCCAAATTGCTTGAAATCGCTCTGCTTTGCTTTGCTCAAAAATCACATGTGCGAAAATGAGTTTACCCGTCGGGCTTTTATAACCTTTTTGTACCCTAAGTTGTCATTAATGCTTACCAACTCATCGGTATATAAGGACTGAGTTTGTCGGTAGAAACATTCATAACATCTTCGGTGTCTATGCAAAGCGTCAGTGTAGCTAGTAGCTTTGGTGACTTCACCGATGATTGTTGGTAAAGTTGCGAAGACAACTTTTGTTGCCTCAAGGTTCACTAATGTCCGTCAGTTTACACTTAGCTTGTGTAATGACCGATACATTCTGGTAAGTAGTGCTAACTTTTCTGTGTGTGTTCACCGATGCAAATTGTGCCCAATAACTGATGGTTGCTTTTCAATAGTTTAGCAAATAACAATATATTTCATCTTTATTCATGGTAATATTACAATATGAACTATGTGTAATGGAACCGATGGTTAATGTAACTTGTCATAATGCAGTTCCATACTTACTTGTGCAATCTAGTTGGATGTGGTGATGTCATTAGATCCATTGGATGGGGTATCACCATTTGCATTGCTTGTTCCTGCAACTTCAGTGTTTGTGGATTTTACCCACATCTTGTTTCTCATTCTATTGATGTCATCAATGGTATTTCCATTGGGATGAATACTTGTATCTATCAGTCAGTCTTTGCACTCTTTTATCACATGTCCAACCTTATGGAAATGTAAACATGCCATGCTTGGATTGGTCCAACCTCTTGAACTTTTGGTCCACTTTCTCATACAGTTGGCAGCAATATGACCATACCTTCCACATGCTATGCAGTTTAACCATGTGTTATAGTCCCAAACATATGAGTTACCTACTCTTGTTGGTTTGTGGCTGTTATCAGTTTCTTTTGGTGTCCAGGCCTTGTTCTTTTTCCAGCACTCTTCATGTGTATGCCCATTCATCTTGCAGGTAGGACAGTACTTGTCCATGTATGTTTTCCTTTTTGAATTTGTCACTTTGGATCTTCATTCATATGCCTTGTGTCCTTTCTTTTGACATTTATAACAATTACCAATGAAAGTAGGTTGTGCTTGAGAAATACCTTTCATTTTGCTTCTGCAAATGTTTGAGGTGTGGCCTGGTTTTCCATAGTGATTACATGATAGCTTATTGGATCTTGGGGTTGTGAAAGAATTCCTTTGCTCTGGTTGATTAGAAGATTCATCATTTTCATTGTACCCTAATCCTGTGTAGTTGTTGACTCTTCTCTGTCCATCAAGAAAATCATCCATCCTTTTATTGCTTTCTTTAGCCTTTTTGATCAATTCATTGTGTTGAATATGGACTTTGATTTCATGCTTCAATTTTTCATCCTCTTCTCTTAGCTCACCGATGATCTGTATTCTTTCAATGAGTTCTGTATTTATTATGTTTTCTTCTTGACTCATAAGAATAATCTGGTTGGTAACCTCATGGTGATGCTCAGTTAGTCTTTGAATATATGATTCTTTCTCTTGTAGCTTCTTTGTTATTTTCCTCCTATCATCAATGGCTAGTTTTCTTTCATTTTCATCTTTTCTTGCATCATTCATAACGTCAATCAGTTTCACCATTTGAGTTTCTTGACCGGTTTGTAGCATCTTGATTTGATCTGTCAGATGTAGATTGATCTCTTGTAGACTTGTGATTTCTTCTACTGATGCGTCTGAAACTTTACTTGATGTTGATGATTCTGTTGTATCGAAGTAATCTTGTATTTCTAATTCTTTGTAGTCCTTATCATTCAGCTTAGTTGCCATAATCTTTCTTTCATCAAGAAGTTTTCTTAAGTTTATTCTCGCCTCTTTATACTGCTCATAGTTAATCTGCATTTGTAGCTGCTCATTCTCAATAGTCTTGTCCAGTCTATACTTTTTCATTGCTCTGATCTTTTCTCTTAAGTCCTTAAGCCTTTCAATAAAGAGACTTAGCTCTGATACCAATTGTTGGAATTATATTGGAATAATGTACTGAGAGGGGAGGGGTGAATCAGTACCTCTAAAACTTTTCTTGGTTAGCCCATTAACCCTTAATCATCAGTTTGTAAATTATCTTATCTAACTATTCATCTTTCTTTATGTATATGCAATCATATCATAAGTTCTTTAGTATGTAATCATAAAAGAAACATTCGTGAAAATAGATAACACATGACACAAGATATGATATCGCAGAAAACTCCTGTTAGGAATAAAAGTTGCGGTGGGGATTGTTACCCACAAGACTTCAGTATCTACAAATAATAAGGGGCCGGTTAAGGCTTACAATTGGTCAGTTATGATGACCTACCCTGTCAGGAGTATTACAGTGGAGACCTGTTAATATCTACTTCGTTTGAAGCTTTAGCAACACTGTTAAGTGTGCACTCTGTTAAGAGATTTGTAAAGAACGGTTAAGTCCACCTTCTACAAAAGGATTTTAGATG
>MU223528.1:567363-608617 GCA_018584345.1 Thuja plicata | reverse complement strand
AACTTGTATAAAGGACACTGTCAGCAGGACACCGTCCATAATATTGATTCCTTGAAGAGAGAATCACTTAGGTTATCCCTCCTACCAAGAAAAGGAAGAAGGATTGAAATCCTTGTCTCACTGGTTTATTGTCATATTTAAGATTATTGTTTGTATGGTCAAATCTTGTGTATGATTATGCTTGATCATCTACAAGGTATTTTATGGAGCTAGTTCAATAGAGATACATGACAAATCAGTGTCCACAATAACAAATACTGTGTTATCAGTCATCTTACAAGGTAAAACCTGCCTGAGTAGTTGTGGAACTCAAAAACGAAGAAGGATATTGTTTTAATCCTTAGCAATTAGGCTTTTTCTTGCCTCTGAACTCTGAGTCAGAATTAAGAGGTAACAGGATTCAAATAAGCATATCAAGCAGTACAGTTCATTGCAAGAAAAATCCCTAACAGCCCACTCCATATCACCCTCAAGAAAAGGGGCAAGAAGAGATCACTAATAGGTAAATTGAGTCCGTTCTTACAAAAATAGTTCAGCTGCACAAAAAGGATTGGGCCAATAGACTTCTACAAGCAGTTCAGGCTTACAGGACCACTTGGAATATCACAAAAAGGTTCACACCCTTTGAGATGTAATATGGAAACGCAACTATGATACCTATTGAGTTTGAACATAAAACTCTCAGGAAAACCTTAGAGCTCAATACAGACCTTCCTATAGCACAACGGGAAAGGATCCTACAGTTGAATGAATTAGATGAAATAAGGAATTTAGCCATGCAACACACTGAATTAGTTCAAATTCAAAGGAAAAAGTGGCATGACACTCACATCAAAACCAAAAAGTTTTCCCTTGGTAGCTGAGCGTTGCTATATGATTCCCGCTTTCAAGAAATCAAGGAAAGTTGAACACAAGATGGCTTGGGATGTATGAGATAGAAAAGGTCTTTGACAATGGTGTGGCCTAGTTGACAACCATTGATCCTGTGTGGTTCAAGTTGTTAGTAAATGGGCACAGGCTTCGCCTCTACAATAAGCCAACCACCAAACAAGAGTTCCTGCAGCAATTCCACCAACAACCACATGCAGAACCTCCTACAGCTGAAGGTGAACTCCTTCAACATGCAGCTACTCTTTGAAATTAGCATGACATGTAGATCATAATAAACATTCCTTTTCTCTAGGAATATTTTTCTCCATGATAAAATCTTATTAATCCCACTTCACTCCATGTGTCTTTCAAATCACCCACAACTCTACTTCAACCCTTCAATCGGTCGTAGATTCAAGCATACATCACCACAAAATATGATGAACTGGTACATCCATTCAAGAAAGATCTTGAAGGTACACAGTTATATTTATTTCACCCTTGATTTATTTATTGTGACATGTTTTATTATTATTATTATTATTATTATTATATATATATTGCATTTATTACAAAGTTTAGCCTGGAATTTTTCTCATGTGAGGACACATGGCATCATTTAAGTAGGTGGCAAGGTCTTAATCATATACATGTAACATATACCCACGTTATAAGCCAAACACATATTGTAAAGGGTGATGTTATGTCATAATTAAGACCGCGACTATTGTACAAGCTGAAGTGACTGTTAAGTTGTGTAAAATCTTTTTGAACTTTTTGAAAAAAATTCTTACTTCCATTTGCTACCATTTATTGCACATTAAATTTTGAAACTGTGTTTCGACATAATTGCCTTCGTGAAATTCCAAATTTGGTATATGTGATGGTTTGTGTTTTGTAAACAAGAGGTTGCAATGGGAATTTTATGAGCATTGAGAGCTACATTGCAGTAAATTTTAGTTGGGTTGCAAAAAAAAATTAGAAGGGAAGTTTTAAAAAACATAATTGCAGACTTTCAGTATGGGAGGACAACCTATTAGGCATGAGTCTATGGATCATATCGTGTTACTCCAAGACCAGGTGTGTCTCCAGCACTTTACTATAGGTGGGTGGTTGGACTATTTTCTAAAATTGAACGATTATGACAATGTGATTGCCTGAGAATTACTAAGCACATTTGTCAATGGAGAGGCCAAGGTAAGGGGATTGAGAGTCATGGCCTTGGAGGAGCGAATAGTATAAGTATCTTGCTTTCTGACCACTGGAGAATCATACCCACGGGAGCATGATGAAAGAAAAGCTAAAGCTGAGTTCACACACGCTTGTGATCGCCCACTTCAGACAGACAGACAAGGAACAAGGAGACTGCCATTACCTGGTCCCTATGTGTAGATAGCCACATATAATAATGTATTTGACTAGTGAAGGGTGTTTTTCTTGTTTACACTCAGTGCATTTCAAGTTGTTGAGTCATGTCAGGAATCAATGTCTTATGAACGTTCCAAACGTCTTGCTTACTTCTCTTTCTATGAGTGTTGAAGAGGTTAGAAAGGGAAAACAAAACTCTATCACGCATCATGGTTCAATCAAACTCCTAATTGAAAGGCCATTACAAGAAGTGTCACCTATGAGTTGGGGAAATTTTGTTTTTGCTTAAAGAGTATAACTGGGAAATGTAGGGTCTTCGGGTAGGGCAATTATGGAGAGAGTAGATACTGCTAATGGTACTATAAAAAGAACCCTAGAAGCTTCTGATTTTGCATTACTTCCTACATCTAACCATCCTGTGGCTGAATTACCTAGGGAGGAGTCAACCCTTGAGGAAACTTCTATTGCTAATGTTCCCTCTCCAACACAAACACTTGTTCAAACGAAAGATGCTAAAAGGAAAGATAAGGGGAAGGAAAAAGTGATGAAAATGTCCAGAAGACATGCGAGAAATATACCCCTAAGTTTGTTACTGTCGAGTCTAAGAGGAGAAAAAGATTAGAAACCCCTTCTCCTACAATAGAGCATTCAAAAAGGAAAACTCAAGAAAGGGATATTGTAGCCACTACAAAAACCCCTGTTAGATGAAGTGCTAGGATACATAAGAAAGAAACAACACAGTATGAGCTCCCAATTGTTGAAATTTTGCAGAAAACCTCAGTGTCCAACCCTAGAGCACCCGAGGAAGAGATCCTTGTTGTTAATGGTTCAGAAGAATAAATAATGACGAAAGAACAAAGGGAACTAATGGAAAAGGAAAAATCAGACTTTTTCCATTCTTCTTCTGAACATGAGCAACATATATTGTTAGAAGAATATATTGACAACCCTTTAAGGGATTTCTATGATATAAGGGAAGAGGCACATGATAAGACATCTCTGGAGGAGATGTACAAAAAAGAATTAAGAGAGTAAATTTATGTCCTACAACCACATGAGGAAATTGAAGAAACAATGCACCCACCTACAGTTGAAGAAGAAATGCAGGGGTTAGAAAACCTAGTGGTTGCAGCTGAAAAGCTAGCCACATCAGAGGAGCCTCAACCTCATTCACCATAGAAGATGGTGATGACCAACAGAATGTAGAGGTGAAGATGTTAGAATAATTCAGTGTCTCAGGTATAAGAACTCATGTCTATGACCGCAGTCTTCCCTCTCATTTAACATGCCATGTGGTTTCTTTAGATTTCTTCAAACAAGTGCAATATTAATGAAGTGAATGGGACTTGGAAAGATGTAAAATGCAAAAACAAATTGAACAACAACAACAACAATAAAAATATATTGAATACTTGAGGCATAAACTTGAAACAATAACATACACGATTCCTCAGTTAATCGAATGTAGACTTCCACCAAGGGTTTATGCCCTTTGCCTAAAATAACATCTCTTGTCTAAATTGATGAGAATCTTTAGAGACCTTGATCCTTGTATTGATACAGCTAGGGAGATTTATGATCTTTACCAAGCTTCCCCTACCTGGTTGCATAATTTGCTTCGTGAATTTTACTTACACAATTATCACTTGATACTGAATGAAACCCATTACTTTTTATGGGAGATATTTATTTGAAAGCTCTTATGATCTGTGCCAGAAATGAGAAGCTTTGGTGAGCGGTTACAAAATTATAGAGAAAAGGAAAGGACCATCATTATGCCTCTAAGGCTTGAAAGTATGGATCCTTGTACCCTTTACTTTGATTGGCTCAAAATTTTGTATGGGTTACTGAGTGATAACCATAGGAAAAGGGTTATTAACCTTAGGGAACAAGTGTACAGGGAGTTTGAAAGAATGCCCTTTCATGAAGGATAGAGAGCAACAACAGACTTAACTCAGAGGTGGGAAAGGTTACCTATGAGTCTGAAGAAAGCAAAACCCCATATACCCCAGAGAGCTCCTATGTATATATAGCTGGGAAAAAAAACAAGATGGAACATTGGCTCCCTTTGACATTTCAACCACCTCTTTTAATGTGGTCATCATACAGTTGCACATATAAAGAACTTGATGAGAATACAGAGAATGCAAGATGGGATAAGATGGAGTGCAACAAAGGATTCAACTGGAATCTTGGAAACCAAAGTGCTGGAGAGATCGACAGTGAAGATTTAAGAGTGAATGTAAAAATCAAGAACTTTAGAGTGCTAGAGAACCAACACTAGTATAAGTAGGGGGAAATGATAGGATGATAATATATCCATATTCCTAAAGATACTTGTTTTTTTTTGTCTAGTTTTTTCTATAGGATGTTTCCTCTGTATAGTCCTTAGACTTGTCTTTTTTACCTTGGCCAATTATGTTGGCATGCAGCCAAAAAAACTTAATTTTCATGGTTGAACTTAATACTTTTATGATATTATGCAATATACTTATATGGTAATACTATTATGTTCCAATGAATATTTAATCATGTGGTAAATGAATATATGTTGCATATTGGATATGTATTGTTCTTGTTAGCATTATGATGCAGATCAGATCATTAAGGGAGAGTGACTAGCATAGCGTCTAAGCGGTTAGCCATGAAGACTCACTTCTTCAGTTGAAGAAGAGGTCATTGGAGCAGTTGAAGGATAAAGGTGATGATAGCCAAGAAAAGATAGAGTCAAGAGGGATGTTCTTAATTCTGAGAAAATCTAGGATAGTGGATGTTAAATTTGTTCTTCCTATTGTTGAACGAGTTTCTTGGTTCCTTATTCCTAGGATGCAATAATGTAAATCCACCTATTTCTATGGTTTGATTAGCTATTTAGTATTTAATTTATCCTATAAATAAGAAGTTACACTCCCGCAGAAGCAAGCTAGAAGAAACTGAGTTTGTAATAGCATATTCTATTTTTATCTAAGTTCATTTTTTAGCATTGTTTCACTTATATGAATAAATGATGAAGTTTTGAAGATCGGGAGTTTATAACTAAGTTCTAGACTCACTCACTCAAGGGGGCCACTTGGTGAGTAGCCCCTAGTTACTTTTAGTTTACATTTCTGCAACATGTAGTTTTAGTTCTGGAATTGGCTTGATCCTATAGCCACTGGAAGTCATTTCCTGTGACTATTCCTGCAACCAAAGCAGTCAGAGTAGTTCCTGTCTAATTCAACCCAAACTTTGTATTGGTTAGTTGCATGAATTTAGCTTAGTATTCCATTCTGCAAAAAAATTGGTTAAGTTACTTCCAAGCATTTATTTCCTGCAACCATATAATATAGTTACTTTCAAGTATTTGCTTCCTGCAGCTTAAAGTTAGCATGGCTTTAGTGGGAACTTAGTACACAAACTATGCAAACCCATTTCAAGTACACGTCCCTGGGTTGATGATTAAATGAGCCTTCATAACGAGAAAAATAGATGCTCGTATAGGATATCCAATCCCTGAGTTGAGTGATGCACCTAGTTTATAATCCCTTTGTGAAGTCAAGCAGTGGTTTTCACTACAAGAGGGTTTGTGCTAGGAGCTACCCCATAAGTTGAAGCATCAGGAGTAAATTTAATAACCCCAACTTTCCCACTAACCCTACGAGTTAGGGGTTGACCTCTAGGACCCACATTTACCAATCTGAACTTCTTAATTTTCAAGAACTCATCACATGACATGCTAGATACATCTTGCAAAGATCTCTCTACTAGAAATTTAATCAAACAGTGATGGGAAAAAGGTTTTTCCCTAACTTTTTGTGTCTCAACAGCCATAATTGATAGAAGATTGTATAGAACATTTGGTAAATTCATCCTCCTTCTATGTCCAATTTGGTTCAGAAGCTTGAAATGCAAAACATGCAAAGAAGATTGTTGACCCTCGCAGGTAAGGTATCTAATGATATACCTAGAAACTTGTTTTCATGTCTCTAGCAAAGAAAGCCTTCTCATGCCTTGCTTGTCCACAACAAGTGAAGGATCCCTAGACTTGGCAAACTTTGCTCTAGTTGATCTAGCATCATAGGCTTTAGGGTAGGGTTATTCTTTAGCAGGGAGACCTATAACCTTTGCAATCTTCTCTTCAGTGGCTATGACTTTTAATCCCTTAACTATTGCTTCACCATTGGAAAAGGTCTTTGCAAACTTTGAAGCAACCTCATTGTCGAAACCATTAAGTTTCAATAAGTAGTCTAACTAGCCACAATTTCTAAATTCTAGTTCACAAAGTATGACATGTAGGAGTACATTATTAATCATTGGCTCACTTCTAACTGGTTGATCCCCCATTGTCTCTACTCACACTTTTACAACTTCTTCTGCAAAGACTTTTGTCTGCAAATCCTTGGCTGGAAACACAACTTCCTTTCCAATTCCTGCAGTTTTCTTTCCTGACCAATACTAACGCCACTACCATGTAAATTTTTGTTTTTCCCTTTTTTGTGGCATCAAAATTCAGACTAAGGAAACAAAGAAGGCATTAAAGAGAGGGATTATCAAATAAAATGATAGTGGTTTAGTACAGATAGGAGGTTCGGAATGAGTAAGTTCAAATGAACTTATTATCACATCAATCATGCAAAACATGATTTCATGATTTCAAAAAGAAAATTTAGTTTTAAAAATTGATATGGTTGGCGCGTTAAATATGACAGATGGCATGTATGAAAAATTTGACATGTGGACCCATACTCCCCCCAACTTAGGTAAAGGCATGTGTCTGCACAAGCCTAGATGAAAGCATGACATAAGAGGGTGTTGAAAAATATGTGTTATGCAAAATATTGATATTAAAGTACAATACTGAAAGAAATGTATCTAAAGTATTATGAAATTTGGATTGATATGGAGTGTCTCTTCCAAGAAATGTGGAAGGAAGTACCAACTCATAAAAAAAGTATGGTTGAGAAGTGAAGTGAAGTGGTGGAGGGAGAGAGAGAGAGAGAGAGAGAGAGAGAGAGATGCATTCACAGAAAAAGTGGAAATTTTATTATGGTTGCATGCTTACTTGGCTATTCAAAAGGTGGGACACAGGGTTTGCCTTCTTCGACTGCAAGGATTTTGGAGTTCTGGTACTCAATAAATTGTTGTAAGAATTCTTGTTTGTTGGTTGGATTATGATATAGCTTGAGTCAATGACCGTTGACCAGGAGCTTGAATCTAACATGATCAATGGTTGCAAGTTGAACAACACCATTGGGGAAGACCTATGTAACTTCATATGGTCACATTCACCTAGTTTAAAGCTTATCTACATTGTCTTTATATCTGGAATCATAAAAGAGTGCTCAATCACCTGGCGGGAACTTCTTTTCATTGATGTATTTATCATGCCATTAAATTCTCTGGTTCTGCACTATTTTGGTTTGTTGCAGGGCTGACTTCCTCATCTCATCTAAGGTATTTAGATGCATAACTCTTTCATTTTTGTGCCTTAGATATATCTATCCCTAGGTATAGTGTTGTTTGAATATTTTTGTGTTCAAACTCTATAGGCATAATTGTTGTTTTACCATATAACAATTCAAAGGGGGTAAAACCAGTAGTGGTTTTCCAAGTTGTTCTATATGCCTAAACAACTTCTAGCAACCTATTTTCCCAATATTTATGTCAACTGCTACTATCTTAGCCAGAATGGACTCTATATTTCTATTTGTGATTTATACTTAGTCATTGGCTTCAGGGTGGTTAGGTGTTGATTTTCTATGCCTGACATTGTACTCATTTACCAATTTCGTGACAAGAGTGGAGGTGAATTGAGCCCCTTGATTTTTAATTATCTCCCTAATAATCCCATAGAGTGTAACAATTTGTTCATAAAGGAATTTTGCAACCTTCTTGTCCCTAGCATGTTTCATGGCTTTGAACTCAACCAATTTGGTCGCATTATCAGTACAGACCAAGATTTGTGATTTGTGATTTGATGGTGGATCTATTTGACCCACAAAATCAAGTCCCCACTTATCAAATGGTGTGACAAATACTTGAGGTTATAGAGGCATTTCATCTAATTTTGTTTCTCTTCCCATCCTTTGACACCTATCACACTTCCTAGTGTACTTTCTTGCATCCTTGTGAAGGGTAGGCCAATAAGAATCATCATCATCATGCAAAGTGCCCCCCACAAGAATCGTCATGGAAGTCATGTAGTATATCATCAGATTCATCCTCTCTAACACATATCCTCATGACATGATCTAGATTATTATAAAATAAACAACCTGCTATCCATGAGAACTAAAAAGGTTTTTCAAAAAGTGCCCTTTTCTCTTTTGGGGAGAAATGAGGAAGAAATTTTCTTGTAACCAAGTAATTTTCTATATCTACATACCAAGGTGTATGGACACTAATTGCAAATAAATTTTCATCCATAAATGAGTCATCAATGACCTAAGTATCCTCTAATGTGGTCAATCTAGAGAGAAAATCTACCACAACATTCTCCTTTCCTAGTTTGTCCACTATGGTGATATCAAATTCTTGCATTAAAAGAAACCATCTTGTTAATCTTCTTGTTATCAATAGCTTGTTCATGAGGTAATTGATTGTTGCATGGTCTACATGGACAAAGATCTAGTATCATGTGATATAATGTATGAATTTATTGAGAGCATAAATGACTGCCAACATCTCTTTTTCTATGACAGTGAAGTTGAACTTAGCCCCTTGAAGGTTTTGTTGACAAAGTAGATGGCATTTTTTGTAGTCTCTTCTATTTTCCCTAAGACGACTCTTATAGCATAATCAGATGCATTTGTGTGAATATGAAAAGGTAGTTCCCAATTAGGGCCTTTTAGAACAGGATCGTAGGTTAATTGTTTTTAAATCAAAGAATGCTTTATCATAATCTTATGTCCATTAGAATTTAGCATCTTTAGTTTGTAAGTTATAGAGTGGTGCTGCCATTTTACTTAAATCTTTTACAAAATGCCTATAGTAGCCCGCATGTCCCAAAAAACTTCTAACTTGTTTTTGTTTGACAGGAATGGAAATATTTGTGATTACCTCAATTTTGGCTGGGTCCACTTGTATTCATTTCTAAGAAATATAATGGCTAGGGACTACTTCTTGCGTCATCATAAAATATTTCTCACTATTCAAGGATAGATTACAATCCTCACATCTTTGTAAAACCTTTTCTAGGTTGGCTAATTCTTCTGCAAAATCAGCCCCATAGGCACTGAAATCATCCATGTAAATCTCCATACAGTCATGTGAGATATCTAAAAATATACTAATGACTACTCTTTTAAAAGTTGTAGGTGCATTGCATAAGCCACAGGGAAGTACAAAATTGGTAGAAGCTCACCAAGGACAAGTAAAGGTTGTTTTTCCTGATCTATAGGTGTAATTTGTATTTGGTTATAACCACTAAATCCATCCAGGAAGAAAAAGTATTGTTTTTCTGCAAGTGAATCTAATACCTAATTTATAAAAGGAAGTGGGAAGTGATCCTTTTAAGTGACAAAGTTAGCTTTCCACGGTCAAGACAAACTCTCTATTTGCCTCTATTTTTAGGAACTGTGACTAGAGGTGACACCCATTGGTTGATAGGGTAGATGAACCTTGCATCTAATAACTTTTGTAGTTCTCCCTTCACAATCTCTCTTAATGTAGGGTTGATTCTCCTTTGTGATTGCCTTACTAGGGTACAATCATCTCTGATGTAGATCTTATGAGTACAGAGTTTTGGATCTAATCCTTTCATGTCATGATAATCCCATGCAAATGCATGTTGTTGTTGCTTTAACAGGTTTTTCAAAGACACTTGTTGGTCTTGGCTGAGCTTGTTATTGATATTCAAACATTTCTCTTATGTAACTTCCACTTGTGTGGTTAACTCAACCATAGATGTTTCACTTATACTTGACATTTTTAATCCATGAGGTAACAGTGTACGAAGAATATTTGTTGTTGCGGGAAACTCGGGTACATGAGAAGCTGGCATAAGCATTTGTAGTGGACATGCAGAACATGATGTTAGAGTAATAAAGTGATTCCACTTATTAATTAAATCATCTTGATTTAATTATTAAGTCACTCATTATTCTCTATTTCACTTAAGCTAAACTTTAGGCATATAATAATTAATTGTTTTATTAATTATTATTATGCAACCTACATTTTTCCCCTTTAGGGTTTCCCTTTTAGGGTTTCGATCACCTTCATAAGGTTTGATCTCTGTGTATTTTGTATTCCCTCTCTAAATGAATATTTTGTCTTTCAAAACTTTTTTGCCTCCAAGCTTTGCTTTTGTAACAAGTTATTTTGCATGCAGATGATCTTGGCTTATGAATTCTTTGAATTCTAACATGGTATTAGAGCCACTCTGTTGCTGCCCGTTCTTGAGTTTTTGAAGTTTTTGGAGCTCTGAGGGTTTCAAGGTTTTTTTGCATTTTCTATGTGGATATGGAGGGGATTTATTTTTTGGAGCACTTTGGGCAAAAACTGACATCTGGGTTGCGTCCAAAATGCCCCAAAACCCCCCATTTTCATATAAGGCACGTCCTATTTGGACACAATCAAAATTTGGGCCCTATTTTTGTATGGACAACCCTTGGCACGTTTTACAAGGTAAAAATTTGCCTCAATTTTGTACCATCTTGATTTCCATGCATCTCAATTTTTGCATCACCTCAATTTTTGTGATGCCTCGATTTCTATGTCGCCTTGACTTCTGTGTTGTCCAATTGCATGGAGGAGAGAGAAAATAACAGCCCTATCTTTTTTAAAATATCTTTTTAAAACAAAAAAATATATAAAGTTTTTTTTTATGTTTTTTTCTTTCATAAAAAAATATGCTTTTTTTAATATTTTTTAAACAAAAAAATATAAATGTTTTTGTGTTTTTTTCTTAAAAAAATCTAATATTTTTTATATATTTTTTTTTCAAAAAAATACATGTTTTTTTAATTGTTTTTTTTTTTAAACAATTGTTGTTTTTTATTGTTTTTTTCATTTAAAAAATGATATTTTTTTTGCCAAATTTGGCGGGAATTCTGGAGACAATCCAGATTTGGAGGGTTTTGCCAGTTTAGTCGGGCTTCGCCATTTTTGGCTGAGGTTTCTTCTAGTTCATTTGGTTTTTGACCTACTGGTGGTTTTTTGCTCATAACTTGAGCAAACGGAGGTGTTTTTCACCAAATGAGGTATCGACGAAAAGCTGGTTCCGAGGTCGTTCTGATTTTTTTAGTTTGGTTATCTGATTTCTCAGTCTTGTAGGTTTTTTACCAGTCAAAGTCAGGGTTCCATTTTGCGCTCCGGTCACTATATCTCGCTCCTCTGAACTCCTTTTTTTAACATCTGCATGGCGTCAGAAAGTTGCTTCTGTTCTCCTTTCTTCTTATATGGGTCTCACACCCAGATTCTACTCCATGTATCTTTTATTCAATTTTTCGCTTTATGACATTCTAGTGGATATCTTGGATGTTTTAGGTCTTGGGATCGTTTCCTTTTCTGAATACTGTATACATCTTTTTCTATAGCATTTTTTGCAAATGCACTGAGATAAAGTGCCATCTGATGCATGCTTGGGATCTTGCACATTTTGTGTCAGTTTGTACTCGTACTATATTATAAAGTGTCATGGGGGGTTTGATGTTTGCCTTATTTTCCATCTACCTTTGTCAAGTGAGTGTTCCTTCCATGACATTAGCCTCATTATGTGTGTCAAGTGAGTGTTCCTTCCACGACACCATCCTTTATATGTGTTTATATATTTTTCATTAACCAGTGTTTCTTAGCAGTCTGTTTCAGTGTACCTATCATACCTCTCCCTGCTCAGCATTATGGGGGTATCTCATGTTGGTTCTAATGCTTCCTTGGTTCGATTGATCATCTCTTTGTTCTTTGTTTACAATATTCTCTACTTGATCATGTTCTATTACAGTGGAGGCTCCAGCGGTTATTTTTTGATAGTGTTTGCAGCTTCATGCTTCAGAGGTGTTTTACATGTTCTTTCTGTTAGTATGTGTATGAATAAATGAGAGGGGGTGAATCAGTTATCCTCAGGTCTAGATGTACCAATTGAAACTTTATAGCACTTTAAACAACTCAGATCTGCTCAGAAGAAATAGCATAAGTCAACAACATAAATATGCAGTTTACTGTTCAAATGTAATCAACTTGCAGAAACTTAACAGTAAAACACAACATAAACATTCACACAAGTTGACACCAGTGTTTAACGTGGAAACCCAAATTGGGAAAACCCACCAGTAACATGCTACCAAGTTTTCACTCTTCTGAAGTGAGCTCTGCTAGGAGCCAACCCTGTTAAAGGTTACAAAACACACTGCTAAATGTGACCTAGTTAAAGGATTTAATCACCCTGTCAGGATTGGCCTTGTTAGAGGTCTTAGAACATTCCACTTGAATGTCACCTTGCTCAAAGGATTTATACAATGACTGTTAGGTCAACCTGGTTAAAGGATTTTGATTGATACAATGGTTAGGAAGTAATCAACAGGTGTGATCTGATACATACAACTTACTTTGCAAATCTAGATCCAATTAAGCTCTTATGCTAATTCACTGAGTGGCCTCCATTTTCATTTCAATCTTTAGATCTGCTTGGAAATCCGTCAAGTAATCACTTTCGCAACTCTCTGCTTCTCTATTCAGCCTTCTTTGCTAGATCATGCCAATCAGTCAATTAATCATGCAATCCTCTTGCATACACTTTTCACATACTTTTTTTTTTTGAATAACCCCTTGAGGTTATATTATACCTCTTCATCTAGGTAAAATGAATCTTTGCCGCTTAATCAAGATCGTAGATCCTAGGTTAGGTCAGATCCAACAGATCTTTCCATCTTTACATTTAATTTATTTCTCCAAAGCAATCACTAATTAAATCTTGGATCCATGCATTAATTACAGTTACACATGCATTTAAATAGTGTGGACCAATCGTGCTTATCCTTAATTAACTTTACATTTCCCA
The DNA here is from genome assembly GCA_018584345.1 of Thuja plicata. Taxonomy (NCBI): domain Eukaryota; kingdom Viridiplantae; phylum Streptophyta; class Pinopsida; order Cupressales; family Cupressaceae; genus Thuja; species Thuja plicata. The sequence goes on along the minus strand of MU223528.1, from coordinate 595,401 downwards.
ATAAATTCAATTATATCGGCCAGAGATCTCTAATCTCAACATTTACCAAAATACTGTTGCTCGACCAACATTGTGTTCTTCCACTCGGTCATCACTGTTTTCCTTGGCAATTTACTGGTGCTCGATCGACACTAGAAATTATGCTCGGCATACACTAGTGCTCGATCGACACAAACTTCACTCAGCATATACTGTTCCAGTAAACTGACATCTTGAGTTAGTGTTATGGATAAACAACACATTACTTTGCCAATGTGCCAACTGATCAATTACCCTTTGTAATTCTCCATAACTCAACCATTTCACTTGGGATTCTTGTTATCCTTGCCTTCAAATCTTCATCAACAATCAATAGATATGGTACTTCAAATAGATAGCAATAGTCTCACCAGTTAAGGTTTGACATCAATGACAAAACAACAATTGTTTACATTGTAGCTTTCCAATACTTTCTTTGTTCCTATTTTCTGGGACATTCTCTAGTTTGGAGGCTTATTCAGTCCTTCACTAAGCTTCATCTCTTTTTGGAGAGGGTTTTTCCCACTGGATTTTCTCCCTTTCTCCTCTTTACAAAGATTTTTTGTACTTAGGTACCTGATCAGGCCTTCTTGTCGGGACCCATTTTTCCTGCTTTCAGTAGTTGTTTCTAGGTTTTTAGCTTCTCCCTAAGTTTATCTTAAGGGGGGTGTTAGAGTAATACAATGATTCCACTTATTAATTAAATCATCTTGATTTAATTATTAAGTCACTTATTATTCTCTATTTCACTTAAGCTAAACTTTAGGCAAATAATAACTAATTCTTTTATTAATTATTACTATGCAACCTAGATTTTTTCCCTTCAGGGTTTCAATCACCTTCATAAGGTTTGATCTCTTTATATTTTGTATTCCCTTTGTGAATGAATATTTTGTCTTTCAGAACTTTTTGTCTCCAAGCTTTGCTTTTGTAACAGGTTATTTTGCATGCAGATGATCTTGGCTTATGAATTCTTTGAATTCTAACACATGATTTGGGAGTAAGAAGTTATTCATGCACTTTATAATGGTTCTAAAGTATATGGGATAATATCTCATCATCTTCATAAATTTGTATAAAAGTATTTCTACCTATCAGCATTAGTTATGCAATTGAATTGACTTCCTTGGCCTCTTCCCCTATGTTTGGCCAAATGGGGTGTTGCAGGTAATGAGATGGTTGAGGCACATGAGGATAAAGGGAAAAAAAATATTACTTTTTCCATAAAAAATAGTCATTTCCCCTAACTGACATCCTATGTAGGCATCTGTTGTAGCTAACCATGTCCTACCTAGAATAATGGGGTACCCTCCTAGTGAAGCCTTAGGGGAACTGATCATGAAATATGTTGAATATTCCCAAGATTCTAAAATAACAACAAGGTCCTCTACCATGCAATCCAGTTTGATAGTAGAACTATCAGCAAGTTGCAAGATAGTAGGGGTAGGTCTTAAATTTGTAACATTCAGTTGTTGCATGATATCCTTAGTCATAACATTGATTGTTGCCCCTAAATCTATTAGAGCATTTTTAATTGAAATCCATTTTTAATGACCCTGACTATAGGATTACCTGGGTCAGAAAATTTTGAAACAATCACTTTTCCTAGCATGATACCTACTAGTTGTCCGACTACATGAATTATTGTGGGGTCCTTCTTTTTCCTACCTGTCTTTTTAAGATAGGTTTCCTGAATTGCTTTACCATATATGGGGACATCTTTTATGGCTTGAAACAAAGGTATGTTAACATAGATATATGCTTTAACTAATCCAAAATATCAAAGGTGGATTCTTCTTTTTGTTAAACAACTTCTAACCTTTTAGGAAATGGCGGCTCTAGATCAGAATGTTTGATAGGTTCAGGGTTCTTCCACATGCTGGACTGAGCAAGAATATCAGATAAAATTGCATGCTCTTCTTCTTCTACAAGAAGCTTTGTTATAATAGGAGTGGAATGAGATGACAAAGTGGTTCATGAGTGCAAATTAATATCACTCACACTCATAGCATATGCATGAAATTGGTTAGGATCTACGAAATAAACTAGTTGGTGTTGTGGTTTGTTATTTGGGTTAGGTGTGGGTTGAGCTGGTAATTGAGTAGTTCTAGGTGTGGTAGCATTTGGGTTGGGAGGAGGCATTATTGTTGGCTCTTGAGGCTATGGAGGTGGTTGCAGGTAACTAGTTTCCTGCTCTGGTCATTCCTATCCTCCCCACCATTAGGATGTTTGTTGCTAGTTCCCTTGAGGTGGTTGTCAAGTTCCATGAGGTTGTTTCCAGTGATATTGGGGGTTAGGATTTTGGAAATTTGACCATGTATTTTTCATTTTATTATAAGGTTAGGGGGAATAATTCCAAAAAACTGATGGATAAGGGGGTTTCCATTGATTACCAAATGCATAAGAATTTGAATACGGTCCATTAAAATATAATGGATTTGGTGGCATACCTTGTCTTGGAGCCCATGGTCTTCTTTCATATATGTAGAAAATTTGTCCATCATCGTCCTCCAGCGGTCTAAATTCATGTTGCACTTGATTGCTATCTATGTTGGTCATTGGCTTACATCTGCAATCCCTCTTCTTTTGCCTATAATAAGGACAATATTCTAACAACATTGCCTATGTCTCCTCATGTTTCTTCTTTTATTGGAGTGTGTCTAGATAGGTGGCCATATTATTTATGATGTCTTCTTTGAATTCCTTGAGAAGATAAGTTATTTCTATCCTTGAAACTATATTAGTGGAGGTTTTATCCATACTAGATTAGTAACCTCTTCCTTTCTTTATAGCTGCCCTAGAATAATTTTGGCATATCTTCCTAATATCATCCCAAGGAGCTTGAGTTATATCTTCTCCTCACATCATGTCTAAAGCTTTTGTATAATTTTCATTGATCCCTCTAAGAAAGAGCAACTTTTGAGACTCTTCATTAAGTGCATGATCTAGGGATTTCTGCAAACTAAACAAGGACCTTGAAATATAGTCTTCCAAACTTTCATCATCCTTTTGTTGCATCCTAAAGATATCATCTCCCCTCGTATCACTGCCTCTACAGTATTCTTTATGCTTCTCAAGAAAATTTTCTTTTATTTCATCTCAAGTATCTACAACATTTCTACCTAAGCCCATAAATCATCTTAATGTAGATTCCTTCAAAGTAGTAGGAAACAATTTAAGCCTATGAGCATCAAAAGTGTAATCATAGCTTCTACAGAGGTTATCAAATTCAAATAGGAAAGTGTTTGGGTCCTCTGTTACTAGACCATATAATTTAGGAAGGGCTAACGCAGCGATGTTCTTGAGGTTATCAAGTTCATTATGGTCAGTGATAGGAAATGGAAAAGTTGGATGGTTAGATCTAATCTAGCCAACCATCCTTGTTTGATAGAGTACCAAGGGAATTGGATTGTCAAACAAATTTTGGACAACTGGGTCTTTAGAGGAACTTGCGAGACTACTCAAATTGGAAAATGCATCAGCAAAAGGATTTATCTCATCTTCATCTTCTTCTGGCAGATTTTGGAACTTAACTAGTTGGTTATCAGGATAAGGGTCATTAGGAAGAAATTTCCCTAGAACATCTCTTCTCCTACCTCTATGCATGTTATATTAACTTAGTAACAACAAATCCACATAAAAAATTGTTGAAAGAATTGTGGGTCATTACTTTAACAGAATGAAGGTTGTACTTTAAACAAACTTCTACAGTATTGAAAATAAGAAACAAACCAAAAATGACTCCAAAGAACTTCCTAGTTTGACACCATCCCCAATAACGACACCAAAAATGTTGGTCTCGTATAATATTTAAATAACTAAGCCCTAAGTTGTGACTCAAAGATTAAATATATGCAATGAGTAGTTATCTCACTCATCATGAAGATTCATTTATTTATCAATCCAGGAATGTGAACTTGAAATGGGTCTGCACTGTATGTGCACTAGGACTCATTTTGTAGTCATTCAATCCTATAACTGGAAAGGAAACGGTATTAAAAGTAAAATGTGTGAAAGGAAATAGTTGGATCATTGAGCATAAACTAAACTGAAACAGATAACAGAAATATAAATATCAACAAACATATAGGAAGTTACTTTGTTTGCCTTGGCTACAAAAATAGACACAGAACAGAGTTCCAATGGTTGCAGGAACAGCCAGTATCTAAGACTCAACTAATTACTGAACAGGAAAGTAACTACTAAACCCAAGGTGTGGAATTCTCACCAAGTGGGCCCCCTTGGATGAGCCTTCATATGCAAAAAATTAAAACACCATTCTATTCATTGAAAACATTGTTACAACGTAACAGTGATATGATTGTATTTCTTGAAACTAAAAATAAGAGTACAATATCATAAATTCTAACATCCTATAGAGGAACATCTGATCTTATTTCTAGAAGAAAACCTTCTAACTAACTGGGTTGTCAACTCCAACAAACTAGGAGGATGTCATTTATTGGAATTATAAAAAAGAGGAAGGAGGTTATGCATGCATAAGAATTTTAGTCAAACCAATCATGTCGCAGCAAGGATCTAGCATAACAACTCCTAAATCTTCTCAACGAAAAAACATGGACATTTAAAATTGAGCTACCACTTCCTTGCGAGTTGGAAGTTTGCAACTATTGACTTTTTCAATGTCCATTTCATCTTAACTCCTTTAGCAATCTGAACTGCTGGCATGAACTTCCTTCATCCAGCAAGCTTCGTCTATTTCTGTGTCTTGATCTAATCCTGCATTATGAGATTAGTCTGCACAAGACAGTTGTATATCCATAATCACTTTAGAGTAACATTCATTCAACCACATGCAAAATTAATATAAATAGATCAAATAGCAGGTTAATATTTAACAAAAAGGTACAAGGATAAATTCATGCCCATAGTTCATAAGTTTAGGAAACATTATAAAAGTATCATAAATCAGGTGGTAAACCATGTGTTTCAACCCCAGTAGGACCCAGCCCAAGGGGAAGCATACCCCTTACCCAAATTAGTCTCCACCAGAAAATGCAATGCCCAATAGCCAAGCTATACACATAGCACCCCGTGGAAGACTCCAACTAAGATAGGGAGTTGGGGTCCCACACTAGTTGTGGACGCATGCACATCTTCTCTATCCTTATCACACATAAAATACTTGTGAAGGACAACACCATTTCATTGCCACAAACACTGCCACAAGTGTTCGCACGAATCAACAAGAAGAGCCCAAGAACATCAACCATTTGGTTGAGGAAAACTCTCAACCAAATAGAAAACCATCTAGAACTACCAAACACTAACCAGAGCTAAGCTCCATGGCCCCATCCTCATCTGCATCCTCTCCATCCTCCTTCCCAGTCTCTACGACTAGCCCGAAAACCCTACCGCCTTGCACAACGCTTCTGCCTCTCAACATTTCAACAAACTTTGGCTTTTTCAATAAGAGTTCAGTTAACTATGAACAATATTTGCAATTAAAACAATTATTAAATATTGGCTTGTTAAAATCATCATAAAATAAATATATTTAGCATAGACAATATAACATTACTTATTTGATTTTAGAGTTTTATATGAATTATTTTAATGTTTTCACTATATGTATGATATAAATATTTTAAAGGTGACAATATATGATAATATATTATAGGTTTTGTTTGTTGATTAGGAGTTCTTTGGTTGGTGTCATTTTGAACATTCAAATAGAGATTATTTTAAGCATATTTACCATGGTCGAATAAGTTTCAAGAAATCTGTCTTATTTTTTAGATCTTGTTAACTAGTTGAGGATATGATAAGGGGCAGTGTCTCATAGAAAGAGGATATCTCATGAGTGAGAAAGGTAGATTAAAGATTCAATTAAAGAGACAAAGCATAATAAAGAAGTCTTTTGTATGATTGAAAAATCACAGGGTGACAAGCCTAAAATTAATTACTACATAGATTTGTAGCTGAATTGCAAGGATTTAAAATTGGCCAAGCCTTCAAGCATGATGTGGGGTGAGCTTCAAGTAGGTCTAGATCCATTTTGGCAAAACTCCATGAAATTTGTTGTGAAATAATTTCCTATAGTAGAAGACTAATACCAAAAGGATAGGATGGAGGATCTATAGATGGATAGCGTCTCATAGATAGAGGATATCTCATGAGAGAGTAGAAGTCAATCAAAGAGACAAAGGACAATAAAGAAGCCTTTTGAATGAATGAAAGATCATGAGGTGATTGGCCATATAAGATAATGAATGATAAAATTCATTATGACTACATGGATTAGTAGGTGAATTGCAAGGTTTTGGACAGTGAAGAAGTCTATAAAAAATGGAGAAATAAAGTTTCTCAATTGTTCATAAGTGTAAGGTTTTAAAATAGGCCAAGCTTACGAGCATAATGTAGAGTGAGCTTCTAGTAGATCTAGACCCCTTTTGGCAAATATCATCAAATGTAATGTGAAAGAATTTCCTATAGTAGATTACTAGTAGATGGATACAATGGGTGATCTTTAAATGGATGATACATGGAAAAAACCTTCCTAAGATTTTTCTAATGCTTAGGAAGACTTATAATCGCCACAAAATTCTTTTCTTGTGTGTCCTAAAAGTGTACAGCTAAAGGTGATAGTAGTTTGGAGTGTTGGAGGATAGTTATTTTTCTTTCCAAGCATCTAAGGTAGCTATATGACTTGTCCAATTAGTTGAGAAGATTTAGGAGGAAAACTTGAAGTTGTTGAGATAATCTAGGAGTTTTTTAAGGGGCACCAAGTAGCATCTTGGAGACTTCTAAAGACCTGAAAAGTGGGGACAACTCAAATAGACACCTAACAAGTTTTGACCCATCAGCAAGGAAAGGAACTTGTCTTTCTTTCTTTAATACATGTTATTATGTAGTAAGTTGTTGAACACCATATTAGCCTTGAGGGTCCATTTTTTTGTTATTTCTTATTCTTTTAGACTAGTATTGTAATCCAAAAACTAATTTTCTTGTACATGTAGAGCAGTTCAACTCAATGTAACTCAGATTTAGATTAAGAAACAAACAGTTTATAACTTGTGTGATAGTTGTAAGTACTTTTTAATCAATAAATAGAAGATTTTTACTTCTTAGAGCTATTTCGTTATGCAATCTTGGGGCAATGCATTTTTATCCTGGGTCCATGTACCATCTTCAGTGCCTTTATCTATAAATATGTGTATTTTGCAGGTCATGACCTGTGTTTAACCAACTAAAGATCGAGTTTAAGTTGTGACAACTTTTCTAACTCGTAAACATTGCCCTTAGCATACCAAATCTAGTAACGAAACACTTTTACAAAGATCTTTAAATTCTAACTTGTGTATCTCATTTGAATTGATGTTCAAATATCATGTGTCTAAAATAGTAGTATGGGTTTGAAATTAATTTGGTGCAGTAACCCCCATAGTATTGGGCTTCATTCCAAACCATCTCTTTCCCTTTTCTTAGCAAAGATGAAATTTTATTTTAGTTTTAGGTGAAGCTACAAGGGAACCAACCCTCTTAATCTATATCTCAACTATTAGAACCAACATTCTATGAGACCATCTCATGTTTCAAGAGGTTATTGAGTTAATAGCTTAGTGAGGGTGTAAGCCTTACTGATAATGATGAGTGAATTTTTTGGTACTGTTTGTATAACTTTATAGTTTTGTCTTAGACTTTGTTAGTCACTATGGTTATGTCTTTTATGCTTAAGACTTAGTTAAACTATGGTTATATGGTTATATGACAATTATTTTATTAAAATGTGATGGAAATAAGATTAAATGTTATATGTATGGTTGTTTGCTTCCTAACTGGATTTTGCAGCATATGATGGAGTGGACTGTCATAGTTCCTTTGGCCACAAGTTGTATAACCTCTTGCAGTTGATGACAAGTCAAGTATTGAAATAGTCTTCCAAACTCAAAATATCTATGTTGACATGTTTACTGAAGGAGAACGTTGAAGACTTATTCTAAATTTTGTTAGTGGAAGATAACAGTTTGTTACTTCTAAATGACAAATGTAGAATTAGTTAATTTGTTCATAACTTATCCAAGCGTTGTAATTATAGTAGGACGCTTTCTTGTAAGTTTGTTCTCTTTATTGATAGTAAATGTTCTCCTAGATTGAGGGGTAGTGCACACATGTGCGGTTGAATCTTTCAGCCTCGTGATCTCTATATATTGCAGCCTTCACATGAATGTAATAATGTTGTTTCTTTGATAATATATCGTTACTATAGTCAATCCTAAGAAATTGTATTATGTTAACATGGTTTCATGAATAGCATTAGTGTTGATCAACTTATTTTCTTTTGTTGAGCGTAATCAAAGTTATCTCATGGGGGGCACTTGAGGTATACCTCCACCCAATTTTCCTTTATGCATTATAGTGTAGTTGTTTGATAAGTCTTTCGGTACAATTTATTAAAGCTCGTTGTTTAAGTTATACGACTATGTTCCAGTAGCTTTGAACAGTATTGATGGATTAGTTGTAGGTGTTTTGTTCATTTTCAATTAATGTGTGTAGTGTTTTAATTCCATTTGTTATTATGATAGTGAAGAAGTTTACAGAATTACATGATTATAGAAGTTAGTAAGTAGTTACTTTGTTGTGCTCTTTGTTTTAGTAGTTAGATGGCAGTTTGAATGAAATGATGATGCATAAACTATGTTAGCCTATTTCAAGTATATGACTCTGGATTGATAAGTTAAATGTGAACCATTACTAGGAAAGGTTATTCAAGTATAGAATTTACTTTGAGATGATAGGCTAATAAGTTATTTAATCACGAATTGTTAATGGAACTGTACAATAACAGTTCTTATTTATCCTTCCTTTAAAAAATTTATTTGGTTCTTGTTTTCTAGATTCATTCTTTACTTTGGTGATCTCCTTTTCTTATGATGATCGTCGGGGTAACAATTTTACTTCTATCTTCTTGGGAGATGTTATATCTTTACCTCCTCGCTTAACTTCTTGGAAGTATCCTCTTTAATGTGAGTGCGACGCCCACAATTTCGAGTTGGTTATCTTCCTTTTACAACCACACCTTGTTATACTCCTATACATCCATTGAGTTCTTACTCGGAAGTAATTTCCTTATCTACTCAATTCAATGGAGTATTTAGCTAGTATAATATACATAGATTCGTCATATGATGTTTTCAAGTCATTTCCATCATTCAAGAGAGTTTGCTAGAATGTGTATTATCCCATGCTACTTCATGTGGAAGCTTCTAATTTTGAAGTACCTTCTTTTCCCAACCACGTTGTCATTAGCACAATCAACCCCCAAAAAAATCTATTTGAAGCATGTTATTTCATATTGTTCTCCATTTTTCCTTGTGAATCAAAATGTGCTTTGGTTGTATGGAAGTGGATATTTTACCTTTCTATCTCAATACGTAATTCCTTAGTATTATGTAACATTGAGCCAAACATATACTCCTATTATAACGAGAAATTATATCCCTTCCCTATACTTATCTCTCAATTCCTTGTGAGTTTCAAATAATTGTCTCGCTAGTTCCAAGATGATTATTTTGTCACTTGGATACTTGGGGAGTTTGTGAGGATATGTTATGAAGCCCTCTACTCAAATATAGGAAAACTAAGAGAATCATAAATATTCATTTCATAGTGAATGATTATCTTGGAGGTATTTACAAGTTTTCTCGTTTTAGGCTGCCCTCTAAGGTTCTAATATTGTAGAGAATCAATGCACCATTCACTCTTTTGAAATGTATTATTAAATATTTGTAGGTGAATTGGGGGTAGCATTCATATACTTTTATTTGTCTTGGACCTCTTTCTTAAACTTTGTTTCTTTCAATCCTATAAACATTCCCTCTTGGATGGGGAGTAGGCCAAAGAAGAGGTCAAGTGAAAATACCCAATATCTTGCACTCTGGTCAAAAGTTCATGAATGATTTCACTAAGCAATTGTGCCCAATCAATAATATTTGTATCTTCCAAAATGATGGTAATAAACTAAAACATCCAAGAAAATAATGTGGAGTCCATCCACTCCTCCTAAAGGTCTTTTGAACTTTGGAGATTGTTACTTTTCGATTATTCATCCACCTTTTATTTGGTGCTTGAAGTTTTTTTGTGCGGATCCTAATTAAATAAGTATATGGCTTGAACGGTATCCAATTGGACAACATCTATGTGGGGAAAAGTGGAAGGTCTCACTAATGGTTGCATGTGCAAAATTTAACAAATCTTGACCATGTTGATCTGATGTTATTCTTTGTATTCATCAAATGTCTTTGCACAAACTATGACTAGTTTTGTTGATTGATTGGAAATAGGGAAGATAGTTGCTTTTACATTTCCATTATCAACCATCCTCCATGCTCTTAGAGTGACAACACCTATGTGCATTCTCCCTTTTAATTATTCTTAGTCCACATTCCCTAGGATTATATCAAATATGATTTCCCATGTTAATTGTATGTAGGTTTCTGGAACAACCTATTGGAACTTATATTACATTTGCCAAGGCTTACAAAGAACAAATAAATTATTAGCACAAAAATTCCAATCAAAAACTTGTATAAATTTTAAATCATTTATGCATTTCTAATTTTACAAGGATTTTCAAGGTTTCTCAAGGCATTTGGACTTTTGGATTAAAGGTCAAATTCCCGTGTATAGAGGAACCTCTCTATTCAACTCATATTAAAGTAAATAAGCATTATCACTTATGTATAGGGATTATTGGGACCAGCGGAGTTTAGCAATTATATGATAAATGTTAAAATTTTACAAGGAAGAAATAATCTTGTAGATTCATATTCAACTTGGTTTTAGATTTTTCTTTTGAAGTATAATTTTTGGAAAATACAAGGACCTCAAAGATGGTGATAGACAGACAGACAGGGAGACGGACAGATAGACAAACAGACATGCATAAGGACAGGCGAGCAGACGGACAAATAGACAAAGCGACAGATCAACAAAGAGACAGGTAGACAGAGAGACAGACAGAGGGATGGATAGACAGATAGAGGGACAGACATACAGACAAACAGAGTTCTTAGATAGATAGATAGATAGAGTTCTTTAAAATCCTACAACATTGCATCTTATCATTAGGTTCCAAATATTCTCGTTGAGCTCTTCGAAGGTGTATATATCAACTAGATATTGGGGCACCTTGGTCAAAAAGTTGAAAGAAATTCTAGTATAAATTGCACATTATACATTTCTCTCATGTTTCTTGAAGTGACTCATTTGTTAGTTATGGAAAATACACTAATCATTTAGAGATGTAACCATCCAACTCAAAGGATCTTCTGTGAGTGTGCAGGTTTATTTGCATGATTTATTTTATTTTCATTTATATTTGTTATCTAGTATTTATTGTTATGTTTCTATCTTTTGAGTTTTGTAGACTATTTGAAGGACAGAGAAGGATTTTCTTCCTTCTCCACATTCTGAATATTCCTTGTTTCAGTCCATATAATACTACAATGTGCCACTCAAACATCTACACTGGGGTCTTTCACTGAGATGATAAAATATGGATTGAAGACTTTGCAACTTCTACACTATCTATTTCTATAATTGGAATCTTTATTTTTCTTATCTATAGTTAGATATCTTCACCAATATAACTAGTTGGAGATATCTAATATGTTGTGAGATTGGCTCTGAGATGAATGTAGATTCCTTCTACAGGATCATTTTCACACCATTACAATTACCGATATAGTCAATTTTATTACAAAATTAAATTTATTCTTTAATTTTGACTACCTATTTCCTGTAAAGTTTGAGAAACTAGGGTTAGGTTTTGATGATAAGGACCAAAATTTAGTTCCCGTGACCTAGGGTTAAAAGATGTTTAAATTTGGAGCAAAATAGTAGCATATAAATTCATAGTTGAAACCTATGTGCATTTATATTTTTGAATTGTTCCCTAGACCTAATCAATTCGTTTCCAATTTCTAGTCTATTTCACCTAGATGCATCACTTTGTCTCTTTCCCTTTCATCTAAAGTTCAAACTTAAGAATTTATTCTTTAATTTTGACTATCTATTTCCTGTAAAGTTTGAGAAACTAGGGTTACGTTTTGATGATAAGGACCAAAATTTAGTTCATGTGACCTAGGGTTAAAAGACATGTTTAAATTTGGAGAAAAATGGTAGCGTATAAATTCATAGTTGGAATCATAGTTGGAACCTATGTCCTTATATTTTTGAATTGTTCCCTAGACCTAATCAATTTGTTTCCAATTTCTAGTCACCTAGACGTAGTCCTCATCACCTATTTCATTGCATCACTTTGTCTTGTTCCCTTTCATCTAAAGTTCAAACTTAATTGGCTCATATTATTTAATTAAACATTTGTTCCATGTCCTCGTAATAAATCAAATAAATCAAATAAAATCTATGTCCATTTATTATCCACCACACATATGACTAAAATAAATGAATGATATTATTAGGCCTTTATTCCCTACAACCCCTCCAACAAGTTCAAAAATCTAGTCTCACTAGAAGCAAATGTTCCTTTTTCCTCTCATGGTTAATAATAATATTATTAGGCCTTATTCTCTCCAACAAGTTCAAAAATCTATTCTCACTAGAGGCACATGTTCCTTTTTCCTTTCAGTTCCTTTTTCCTCTCATGGTCAATACAACTTGCTAAATTTAGTAAGTCAATCCTAGACATTCATATTCCTCCATCTAATCCCTCCATTACCTCCTTGATCCTTGGAAAACCCTCTCTAAAATTCTCCTCACTCAATCCTGAAATAAAAATCATGGCACACATTCCATCTAATCCATCCATTACCTCCTGATTATTGAGAAGTTCAAGAAGTTCAATGGGTTCAATTTGAACTTTGAAGCTAAAAATACACTCTCGGAAGAAGGGGAGTAGCGAAGAGCTGTAACATGAAAAGACAATCCCATGCAAATATTAATGGAAGATTGAAGAAAGATTGAAGTGAAAGCATGGTGTATCTTCAATTCTATTCATTTCAAAGTTGAAGAAGTAACTAACAGATTTATCAAACTGAGTCTTATTATTTGAAAAGAAAACTTTATGATTAAAAATAAGAAGCCTCGGTTGCTGAGCATCTAAATACCTTTTATTTGATTTTGAGTCAGCTAAGTCTAACTGGTGTTAGGTTGGACGAAGAGGATAAATATATTATTTTACCTTGCTCTTATTTAATTGTTGAACTTAGTAGTGTTGCTGTGGAGCCCAAATTGAATGTTCTTATTGCTGCTTAGTTACGTGAACAACTGAGAAGGCATCACATATCAATTTAGAAACTGATTTATCCCACACATTACACAAAGTCCAAGAATTGATCCTTTAGCAGAGAGCATATAAAAGTCCACATCAAATTCATGGAATTATTTATCATGTTATCAGTACATGGTAAAAATACAAGGCAATGGTAGCAATATTCTGTGCTTATAAAATGAAATGAAAACATGAAGTCATGCATATCATACTCGACGCCTTCTCTTAGGAGCACTTGTGTATTCAGGAACAGCAAGCAGAGCTGCGGCAGATGATAAAGGCTCCCCCTGACTAAAAGACATAGAAACATTTGCTTCATCTAAAACTTGTGTTGCATCTGGATCAGTTGTTTCATTTTTTAAATTTTGCTTTTCATTTTCTAGGTGTTGATTTTGTCTGTTTGTGACTTGCTTAGATGCTGGTGGGCCTTTTTTGTAGGCATTCTTCACAGGTTTCTTTTTTAAATCATCTACGTTTGTTGTTTCACCAATTGAAGTTCGTTTTTCATTTTCAGAGTTTTGATTTTTTCCGTCTCTGGCTTGTGGAGATGCTGGTGGAATTTCTTCACTCACATTCCTCATAGATTTCTTTTTAAAATCTTCATCTGCAATGTTCTTTGAGTCATCATGTGTAGGACCCGCACTGCTTCCTTCATCATTACTTTGGTCACTCTCCTTGTCTGTTTCTTCCTCAGAGAACTCCTGCTCATCGCCTTGAACCTTCTCGGTAGCTTGTTCAAAATGCAAGCATCTCTGTCGCAGTTCTCGGAGCTTTGCTTTCTTTGAATTAAGCACGGCAACAAACTGCATAGGATAAAAACACATACAGATAATATAGATAGCATCTAGGAAAACAATAATAAAAACATTCTTGACCATCAAACATACATTACACGTAAATTATATATAAACTCTGTAGCATGTCAACATCTTAATAATTCATTTCAGATGGTCGAAATCAATCCTTTCGCAATAGTTTACATCTACTGCATTGATGATGGGTAATAAAGGAACAAACATGGCAAGTTTGGTTAATATGATGAAATTTATCATGGAACGGCATAAAGTAGCTTGCGTAGAGTTTCAGATATTATTTTGAGTCTATGTAATCATTAGACTTAGTTGACCATTATGACGATCGGGACATTTAAGATTGAGATATTTTATTTATTGTTGATGTCACGTTTAGAATAATGAGGTATGCATTGTAAATTATGTCTAACACATTTAATTTTGGATTATTTACATTTACTTTCTATACACTTTCTCCTTCTGTGTGCTAGGGACGCATTGTCGACTGCAAGAGTGTCATGAGGGAGCACTTTCTCCTTCTGTGTGCTAGGGACGCATTGTCGACTGCAAGAGTGTCATGAGGGAGGACATCATCCAAAAACAATGAACGTGAGAGATTAGTGTGACCACGGCACACACCACAAATTGACTGATTTTCAGATATTATTTTGAGTCTATGTAATCATTAGACTTAGTTGACCATTATGACGATCAGGACATTTAAGATTGAGATATTTTATTTACTGTTGATGTCACGTTTAGAATAATGAGGTATGCATTGTAAATTTTGGATTATTTAGATTTACTTTCGATACACTTTCTCCTTCTGTGTGCTAGGGACGCATTGTCGACTGCAAGACTGTCACGAGGGAGGACATCATCCAAAAACAATGAACGAGAGAGATAAGTGTGACCACGGCACACACCACAAATTGACTGATTTGTTTGCCGATTTTGATAGTCTTGGTGATTGTTGGGAGTAAATATATTGCTTGAATATCATCTTTTGACTTTGCATTGATGTTGACATAATTTGTTTGATTGTTCCATTTATGATTAAGAATTTCAATATCTTTTAAGCTACGTTACCAGATTCATGGCTTTGCATCTAGGTACAGGTTCAGGTTCGATCCAGGTTTGGGGGTTTAGTTTGGCTTCGGCCCTAGGTTCGCCCAGGGTTTGAACCTGTACACCCAAGCCAAACCTTGGATGAACACGGGCATTTCCAACACCATGGGTGTCCAAAAAAGGGCCACACAAATCAAAAAACCATTTAAATTAAAAATGCCCCCCCAACCCTAATTTTGCCCTGCCTTTCCTTTTTGTTATGCTCCATGGGGACTCATCCCCTACCTTGGTACCCCCATCCCTGTCCCTGAAACGTTTCGGGGACTTGGGGTTCCATTGCCTAAGATAACCATTCTAGCAGTGACTCAAACTCGAGATACAGAGCTGCAAATCACGTCTGCTGATTAGGGACAGCCATATATTTTCTATTGCCGTTTTACAGTTGAAACTTGGAGCCTTTGGGCATTTTGTTAATAATTCTCATACAATATGTATACACATTGAAAATGGAAGCATTTGAATTTTGTTAATTTGTTTGTCAATGCTCATGTTATGTATTAAGCTTTTACAATGTCTATGATGAATGAGCTTTAAGAATGTTATGATATGATTATTTGAAATTTCTCTAATTTTTAATAGCCATCCCCTAAAAAATGCCCCAAAAGCACCCCCATACCGGAAACAAATCTTGCCGTCCCTTGCCATACCTGTCCCTGAAACTTGGTAGACCAGTCTTTTTGTCATTTCACCTCAGTTTTTCAACACAAAACTTGCATTATCACCATTTTTTTTTCCTCGCTGGTTTTTAAGGTTGCTGATTTAGATACTACAGTTGCACAGCTTGCCCAAGTCTCTATAAATGAAGCAGCTCTTGCACTTGACATAGACATAGCAAGTGGGAGCGGCAATCTAATGGATTGTGGTTCAAATAAAGTTGAACCAAATGTTGACCTTGCCCAAGTCTCTATAGATGAAGCAGCTCTTGCACTTGACATAGACATAGCAAGTGGGAGCGGCAATCTAATGGATTGTGGTTCAAATAAAGTTGAACCAAATGTTGACCTTGATGCTTTTGATGAAGATGAATATGGATATTAAATATGGATTGCAATTTGAATTTTCATTGTGTAATGACATTTTGAGACTTGAATATTATCGTTTTTGCAAATTATGAATATGATTATGAGGTATTTAAAAAAATTATTTATTGGCAATTATAGAGTTATGAGTAGCACCTCTTCTGTTGTTACACAGTTATAGTAATATTTTATACTTTTGAAGTTTGAACACACATGCACACATGTGTGCGTGCGCGCACGCACACACACACACACACATACCTGATTCTGTACCCATACCCGAATCGGCAACTTAGCTTTTATGTGCTCAAACATTTAAATTATGTGAGTTTCAATGGTTGTTTAGGGTTTGTTATGAAAGCTGGAATGAGTTCATTTATTCATCTTGATTGCAAGACTGCTTGTCTCCTTCAAGGATCATAATGTCATAATGCCTTCATCTTACATGCTGCTTTGATATGACATACCCTCCATGTGTGAGTTAAGGGTAACTATCCTTCCTTTTCTCATCCTTATGAAATCATAGAGTATTTACTGTATGTACAAGCCATTTGAGCCACATTAAGTTTTAAATGAATGTTGATGTTGATCGAAATAATATCTATTGAAGACTGCCAGATTAACTGAAATACTGATATTCCATTTGTGTAATGTATTGAATGATTTAAGTTGAAAGAAACATTGGAACACTTACCATTTTGAAAATTGAACAGTAGTTCTGCACTTCAGGTATTTTAGAAAAGCCTTGAATCAGTCAGACAAAAATACTACTGTTGCTGGACACTTGTAGAGAGCATGGTGTACAGACTATATCACGCCAGTGCATCACCCAGTTAACTAAAATATTCTATCATATGAACTAGAACTCCTTATAAGAATCTCTGTAACTCACAAGTGAGAAAATTTTGAGGTTCAACCCATGTGTGGTGGATCTTTTGGCTATTAACATTTCTCTTTAACTGTAATGCAAACTCCTTGATACCTCTTTCAGCTGTGGTTGAAAAGATTGTTTAAGACTTGACCTGAAAAGATGTGATATGAATAGTACTAAACAAATCTGATATCATGTTGATGATACACTGTGTGATACCATGTCCTTTGACCGTCTTTAAACAGTTACTTGTGATGTTTAAGGCACTGTAACTATCTTTTACCCATGTTTGATTTCAGCTCCATGTAGAACCTTCAGAATCGTCGTCTTGGAGTCATTTCCTTTATCTCTTTTGCTTCATTTGCTTTTCTTACCTATCTGTATTTGACAATCCTGAGGAGCCCTTATTGTTCTTGAACAAGTACTTTGTTAACCAGGGTTGGACCTTGATTGTGAATGCAAACTGACCTGGACAATGGTGCAATCTAGAGGAATGTAGTCCCCTCACCACATTAAATGTATAATTAAGGACAGCAATTCCCTCACCTTCATCAAGATACAATCGGAGCTTAAAACTTTGTAATAAACAATAGTTCTTCCCGGAACTTATGCCTATAAGCTAATCCAAAAACCATGAAATGAATAGAGAATTTCTATATTCAACATAATGGAACATAATTATAAAGAGAACTGCACAAATATATAGATGACATGGCCGAGAAGTGAGAGGTTGTATCCTAACTGCTCCTAATGACAAGGCAAGTAACTCACTCTAACCATGTCATATGCCATTTTTATAAGTGAAAGAATTAAAAAAATCAAGTGGCCGAATCATTTTATTTTCAAAGGGGCAACTTAAATATTACTATAAGTCCTATATAAGGACTATGTAATGTTTAAATAGCTATTTTTAATACTTTATTCAGTGTATTCAAAAGAGGTCTTTGGATGCAATTTAAAAGTATTTTTAAAGGGAAAAAAATTAATCAAAATAAAATAAATGGCCCAAAAGGGATGCCAACTTAAGGAGAGGTCAGTACTCATTTGAAGTGTCATCTATTTGTCATTTTTCACTTGTTCTTCCAATTTGGAGTTTTGAAGCATTCCAGGGCAAAAACCCTCTTGGTGTTGGAGTGTAATGTCCCCTCTTGAATAGCTGTCAGTAATTAAATAAAAAACACTAGCCTATTTTAAATTAAGGGACTGATGGTATTTTAAATATTTGGCAAAAAGCTTTAGTGCTAAAGTGAGTTTTTATAATTCACTTCATTATTCAAGTGGGGTCGAGTGAAGTTTTAAAGATTTAGAAGAAAGCGCACCTTTACTTGCCTTGGACGTCAAGTTAGGGGTTTGAAGATGTAGTCGCTGCTTTTCCAGCTGTGTGCTTTCTTTTTCTCCTATAAGGCCAGCGTTTTGGGAAGGAGAAGCATTCTTTTCATGCGATTATTTTCTTATGATTTCTGTCTCTTCAAACAGCTTGAGCTTACAGGATGAAACCCCTGTAGCCTGCCCTTGGATGCAACCCCAAGGTATTCATTTGGAATTTATAGAAACTTCAGCACCTTTGGCGTCAGATACAGAATCTGGCCAAGTCTTAGAGAAGCGCTGCAGGCTAGAAGTTTTCTCTGGGCAATAACCTGAAATATTTATGTCATTGGGACAAATGCAAAAGGCCAAGTAAGGAAACACAGCAGCTACTGGTATTAAGGAGGAAGACTAGATATTGGCTCTGTAATCACAGGTTTTTCCCAGACCAGCAATTATGTAATCAGGTGGTACTTGCCTGCTATCTGTCAATTGTTCATGAATAACAAGAACCTCAAGAAAATAATAAAGGAGCCTATTCTATCTGCTTATAACATCTATAATTAGTGGGGTTCGATTTGTTGATTATATGCACAATAAAACACCAAATTATAAGTGAACTGTATGTTTTTTATTAGATTGAAGGACAGAATTTCTTAATTCCATAGAAAGGTTATTTCAATGGTATCACAGCTACAAACCCTGCCAGTCTGTGGGGGTTTCAATTGCAGGTTTGCTTTTTGAGTGCAAGCCAAAGATTTTTCATTGCGAAGTTGTTTTTTGGCGCCTAACCCAACATGCAGCTATAAAGTGGTTCTATGTATCCCAGAGGGTTTGAACTGCACAAATATAACACAAGAAGTAGGTCAAGGCAACAAGAAGACATTGAAATTAACCCATCTAAAGTTGAGATGGGAGAAAGAAGAGATGGCAGCCCATAGAGGGAATTAAATAATCAACTTAATGATTTCCTGACAATTTTTGCCCAATGGCAGCAGCAGCAGCAGCAGGAGCTACAGATGCAACCGCAGCAGAAAATGTTGCAACAATTCCAGGATCATATGATCACAGCAATGGGATAATTGAGAGTTGGATGTTCGAGGTCAAGAAGGTCCAAAAGTCAACACAGCAGAAGTGAAGCCGAGCATGAGAACCAAGACAGAGCAGCCTCTAACATTGTGAGAACAGCAGATACAAGGTCTGATCGACCATTGCATCCCACTTTTTTACCTCGTCCAGTTGAAAGAGGACCAATTCCTGAGGTTGAGGTAGAAGAGACGCACATCACATGCAACTTCCCGCTAATGTAAAGTGGCTGATGAATTTAAATCAGTTCATGAACCAACGCAAGGGCTAAAAGCTAGAAATCGTCTGGAAAAGCATATGAATTTAAATCAGTTGATGAACCATGCACCTGGAAGGAGTAGCATACCACGGACTTGTTTCCCAGGATCATGCCATGGTTCATTCTTATGAAGAGTTTGTACATAGAGGTCTATTATAGGGAACTGGCATAGCTCAAGCAAGTACGACATTTGGAGTCTTACATCAATGAATTCCAAAAAAATCTATAATGGTCTCTAATATGCTTCAGAAAAGGGTAACAATGCTCTTTGTTGAAGGTCCAAGTGACAAATTAAGAGGTTTGGTTAAGGTCCATAGGCCTAGTTCCTTAGATGAGGCTATCAGATTAGCAATGGACTTAGAAGTCGCACCTTCCTACCAGCCACAAAGGAAAGATTTCAGCCCTTCGAAATCTGATAAGAAAGGTTCAAATCAGAAAAAGAACATGAGTTTCAATCAGCTTGAGCAAGAGACACGAAATGAACTAAGAAGGAGAAAATTATACTTCTCTTGCAAAGAACCGTGGGAGCCCGGTCATCGTTGCCTTGGAAAAGGCAAGGTACATTTGATAGAAGTCCATTTTGATGATGAGGAACAAAATGAGCAAGAGGACAGCACTGATGAGGATGTTGCACAAGAGGTTCAGCCTCAACAGATTGAGTTGGCAGATACTACTGTTAGAGAGACTCCACGCATTGCCACGTTATCTAGAGTACCTCGCAGCCGTCCTTTCCGGCTGAAAGGTGTCCTTACAGGACAAAGGATGGTATGTTTAGTGGACAATGGAGTGACACAGTTTTATTGATAAAGGTTTGGTTAGCAAACAAGGACTACAAGCTAAGGAGTTCCCTGGATTCAATGTTATTGTTGCAAATGGTTTTCCATTAAGTTGCAATCGAGTTGTGCTGCAACTAAATATATAGATGGGAGAGTAAACGTTGACATGTGATTTTTATGTGCTGGGGTTGAGTAATGTGGATGCTATTTTAGGAGTCTTGAACATTATGTTCAAGATTTCAAGCAGATGCAGCCGGAATTTATGGTTGAAGGAAAAAAACAGTGCTTAAGGCTATGGTGGGATGGTGGGCCACGAGTGGTTTCAACAAGAAGAATAACAACTTTATTTAGACATAATGATGTGGAGTGGGCAGCTCAATGTTTTGTATCCAACAAATCTTCTCCCAATAGTGAGCTGAAATATCACATGGATATCCAGACAGTGTTGGATAAGCATGGTGCAATGTTTGGAAATATTCCTCTTGGTCGTCCACCAAATCGTGGGTTTGAGCACGTGATTGAGATGGAAGAAGGCTCAAAGCTTGTTATCACAACATGTTATAGGCATCCCCGCCATTTTAAAGAAGAAATTGAAAAAACAATTAAAGAGCTGCTTAAAATGGGTCACATACGTTCTAGTTCCAACCCTTTTGCTTCTTTCGTTGTGCTAGTCAAGAAGATGGATGGACATTACACATGTGCATAGACTACAGGGCACTGAACAAGAGAACCATTAGGAACAGATACCTCGTCCCCAAGATTGATGAGCTTCTAGATGAGTTACACGGGGTTCTATTCTTCTCTAAAATTGACTTGCGCTCAGCCTATCACCAGATTAGTGTAAGAGAAGAAGATATACAAAAGACTGCTTTATGTTGTCACTATGGGCATTTCGAGTTCCTGGTCATACCCTTTGGACTCACAAACGCTCCAGCAACATTTCAGTCCTGCATGAATCACACTTTCCGTGCGCAATTACGTAAGTTTGTTCTTGTATTTTGTGATGACATTTTGATATACAGCAAGACATGGGATGAACATTTGCAGCATTTGGATGAAGTGTTGGGTATCATGGAAGCACAGTCATTATTTGCAAAGGCTTCTAAATGTGAATTTGGAATGAGAAAATTCTCTACTTAGGACATGTGATTGGAGTTGGTGGTGTAAAAGTGCACCAAGAGAAAATTCAGGCAATCTTGGATTGGCCACCACCGACAAACATATCTGAATTGAGAGGATTATTGAGGATTATCTATAAATCAGATAGATAATTACAAGACTCACCCAAACTCGGCAAGTACCAAGGCAAGCAGGTCAAAATAATATCGTGTCCCTTCCATTCAGATGGCTCATTACTGTATTCTGAGATGCAAGAAGAGTATCAAGACATTACCAAATGGTTTGGTGAAGGATATTATAGAAATAGTACAAGAATTACCAATTTAGTTTGCAGGAAGTGTTGAATAAATCCTTGAGGATAGTCATGGACTAGAGCACCTAAATCTAGGGTCAATGATTGACTCAACTACAATGAAGGAATTCTAGTAACACTTGCCAATATTGGAGGGAATCAAAACATAAAAGGTGGAAATGGAATCACAAGTGGTCCAGAAGATTATCCATGGCTTCCACAGATTATGTTGACTATCCATGATCAAGGTTTCCTCCATGAGAGATAAACAAATACCATAGAAGATTTGTAGCAGAAGTTGGGCATGATTCCACAATATATGAAGATGAGTGTGTAATTGGTGATGGGAAAATAATACAAGAAAGCATGGGACAGGCGTTTAGATATCCCTCTGCTTCTTGTCTAGATATTGTAATTACTGATACATTAATCTTAGTTTATACAGGGATTTATGAAGTAGGTCATCCTGTCTAAGAAAGACACCACAACAATAAATAAACATAGTTACCAAATATTATAGAAGGCTCTTAAGGGAAAGAAATCACCCAAATAAGGATCGCGGGTCATAACACAAAGCTGATCCCTGCCTTTATAACATTAAAATTAATATTCATCACCGTCCACCAAGGTTAGAAAACAATGAGCAATCAAGAAGAAATAATATCATTTAACAACTGAAAATTAATTAAGTTTAATGAATGGTCAAAATCCACAAAATTGAGAGTTATGACTATTGAAGGCTTAAAGGTATAAGAGTAAGATCAAACAGGAAGAGAAGAGGATCATCATTGTAAGAATACGTTTTATATATATTATCACTCCTTGTGGATGTTAAAATATAGTTAGAGGGTACTTAAAACCTGATAGTTAGAGTGTACTTAAAACTTGGTTGCATTTCCTCATTTCTATAACTCAAGAATTTATCCTAGGAAAATATACTGCTTAATATCATTTTCCATTACATTTTTGGGAGAGAAAATTTAAAAATTCCTTAACAAGTTGCACCCACAAACTTGAACGTACATGTGCATGTCATCTTGATACCCAGAAGATTCAAATGGTATTCATTATTTTACTAGAAGCGAAAAAGCCATAGAGAAACTATCATTTGATCAGCCATTATGGCATTCTTCTCCTCCACTCCTGTCATTTTTAGTGAACTGTTGAAGAATTTTGACTGCAATAATCTGTAATCTTGAGATTTGGTTGAGAATTGTTATTTCCCAGTAATTAAGATATATTCATACTGAGCTTCCATTTGAAATATTAAAGTAAGGCCCCCAATAAAATTGCAATAGGTGCACTTGATGCATATGCAAGCATTTATTCTAGCCATCTCTATGTATGTTAAGTTCAGAATTCAAATAATGAAGGGTTTATAGTTGATGCAACTATCATGAGTTCCTAATATTCCAACAGGGACTGAAAATAGTATTTACTTATATTAAAGAATGAAGATAAAAAAGGATAGACTAGCAAAATAGACATTCAAATAGATAAAGACCAATTATAAAGGTCTGTATGTTGAATTCTATATGGAATTTGATGCCCTGCCTTGATAAAGGTACATTTATTTTTTCTTAGCCATGCTAAAAATATTGCAAGTCAACTAACCTTCGCATAGATAGCAGATTCAAACTCGGTCTTCTCATTCTTGAATTTCTCACTCTGTGCTAGGCATTTTTCGGCCTCCACTTTCATTCTGTCAAATGAGCGTGTCTTCCGAACAACTTCTTCCTGCAATAGCAACAACGAAATAAGCTTTAAAACTATTGTATAACCCAACAAATATCCAGAGTAAATATCACTAAGAATTACAATAGTTGAGTTACCTTGAATATTTTCTGCTCTAAAAACAAGACTTGTAGAAAATGAAAAATGAAAAATGAATCCTAAAGCCACCATCCAACTGCTCTGAGTGGACAAAAACTTAACTTTAGGAAAATGAAGTCTATTATGTGGCAAAACAAAATATAGCTTTACTAGTCTTATTCAGTAAAAACACAATAATTGAAAGAAAAATATATATTGTTGATTGCTTTCCAAGAAAATCTATATCTGAGTCATTTCTTTTTTATATGACACGTCATCTCTTACCACAAAGAAAAATGCAAATTGAAAAATGCACAATGTCCTCATTTGGTAATAAATCAAGGACAAACAATTGTGCATCAACAAACTCCTTGACAATACAAAACACTTTTAACTGCTTTTTTAATTGGTCAGATCCCATTTAGATCTTTCAATTTCTTTCACCTCCAATGTTGTAAACAATTCTGCAGGCCCTTGCATAGAGATAATAATATTTAGCAAATTAAATATTTGCATCTGTGTCTAATTTTATACACGTTATATATTTGTTGCTAAGGAAAAGGAGACCCACAACAATAAGTGACCTAAATCTGAAACAATTTCACAAGAGCACATGTTCCCTTCATAATCCATCATATCAATAAATTAACATGCCTTTACCCTGCTAGAAACTTGAAAAATAAAATGTATATTTCCGATATCTAGATCAACCTAAATTGATTATAGTGCCATTTTGTATATAAGTAACAGAAAAAATGGTCATTCATTCCTCATTCTCATTGATGAACAGCAGAGTAGCATTTGAGGAGCAGGTATAGGAGCAATGATCCCATGGGTTTACACCAAAAGTGGCCTTGCCATTAAAGTTTTATACCTTGGCTTGAAAAATAATGGGCAGCATCATTCCTAAGGTCAACCTTGGCAGAGTCTCTTCTAATTTCTGCCTTGCATTCAAAATATAGTAACATCACTTCAAATTTTCTCCTTGCACTTGCAAATTGACTAAGTCAGTTGAGAATTCTGCCAAGTATCCAAAGCGTTTAAGTCACTCGAATTTTTTGTTAAGTTTTCGAAGCAGAATATAATCAATGCAATAAACAGAACCTTTAACAAAAAAACACAAGAAATCCAGACACAGATTTATCCTGGGAAAACCCTCCTACACGAGGGAAAAACCCAGCTGATGCAGGAGCATCTTGGGATCCTGGCAATCTTGTATCAACCAAAAAGATTTCTTTTTAGTTTATTTGTTATTCTGTTCCAGTTGGGCAGTTTTGGTGTTTTAGGTGGCGGTCACTCCTGTTGGCTTTTTAGTTGATGCAATCAGATGGGTTTGTTCAAGACACCTTGGTGAATCTTTGCCTATGATCGCATCGTGTTTCATTTTGTCTTGGGCAAGTTATCTTAAGTTTGGTCTGGTTCTATTTTGTTCTTTCCCTGTTGGAGAGATTGAGTTGGCTTTGGATCTTGTGTTGGAATTTGCATGTGCGATCGTGCCTTAATGTTTAGCACCTATCTGGGAGTAGTTTCCTATGAACGCATCTCTTTTGGTTTGTGGTTGTTGCAGTATGGATTCATCTAGTGGCTGTGGGTATCGTGATCATTTCCTGGTTAGACCGATCAAGGGATTTATCATGCGGTTGGTGATCGTTGGATCTTACCGTGTGCGGTCGCGGATTGTGATTGTTGGAATTCGTGTGGACCTATATTTATGATCGTGCATCCTTATGTTCTATTTTTGTGATCGGTGTTTCACATTTTGGGTCTTGTCCTAAATGTTGTTACACGTTTCCTTGTAATTCTTTGTTTGGGTCGACATGTTGGTGGCAATGTAATGTATTGATGTATCTTAAAGAAGCAGTAGAGGTGGGTAGCATCCAAGGGGATGATGGTTCTGAGATGTAGAAGATCGGAATGTAGGATCTGAGAGTGATTTTGTAGTGGGTCGTAACCGGGAAGGCCTTACAGCACGACACGTTGATGACAATAAGAGTTGTTATGTTTGGTTCATATCATTGTGTTTCTTTGTTATTTTCGTTGTGTTGATTCAGGCTACAAGGTTGGACATCTCCTTTGGGGATTTCTCGTCCCTTGGCTGCATCAGGTGGTATCAGAGCGAGTTTCGATCTTGTGGTGGCAATAATCTGAGATCCTGGACTTACGAAGTTCCTGGGGCGTTACTTGTGAGGTGGCAGAGACCAGATCTGGCTCGCATCAACGAAGGACTTGCGTAAGAGTGATTGGAAGGACTTGCGTAAGGGATTACTGCGGAAGGTTGAGTTGTTCTTGTCGGTTGATGGCCTGTATGAGTTTATCGGAGTGAGAGATAGTTGATTGTTTGTTCCTAAGCTCGTGATCCTATGGAGGGCTTGTTGTGGGATGGTAAAATGTAGATCTGACCTACGACGACAGAGGATTTGCGCAAGGATGGATCGAAGAGTAGTTGTTGCTGATTGTGAAGCTTGGAATGGGTTGAGTTCCTTGAGACATCCTGTTGGTGGACAGATCACCGGTTCGAGGCAGGCTGAGAGCATGTTCAATAGATTGCTGAGTGAGAAGCAATTGAGATCTTGCAGTCATATCGCCGAGCAAAGGCAGTTGCACCTTGTGAAGGGAGAGAGGTCGTTGGATAGAATGAATCCTAGAAGTGTGAAGAAAATGTTTGAAGACCTTAGGATTGAGTTGCGGTCTGATATTTGTAATGCTTTAGTTGGTTTGAGGAGGAATCATGAACCTGAGAGTGAGTGTGAAGAAACTACTGAAGAGCTGAAGAGGTTGAGTTGGCATTTACTGGTCAAGAGGTGGATTGTTTGGCTTGTGAGAAGGATTGTTCAAAGGAGGAGAAAGCAAGTTAGGGATACCACTAAGATAGAGGTTAAGCTAGATGAGGTATGTACACCGGTGAATACTTTGACTGAGATTGCAGAGGATAAGGTAGATGTGGTCATGGATGAATTTCATAATTTGTTGCTAGTTGAGGAATGTCTTGTTATTGAGGAGGATAATGAGATTGTTGATATTGAAGAAGTTGATGTTGCTGAAGTTGGAATCGAGATTCCTTTGGCTGAATATGATAACCTTGTTGGGGTGGTTGTTGAGTTTGATGTTGTTTGCAGTATGGGTGTTGTTGTTGATGAGATTAGTGAGTATGAGAGGGCTTCTGATAAGACTCTTAGTTGTGATTTTATGCATGATGTTGATGGAGAGTTGCAGACTGATTTGTTTCAGTTGAGTGATGATTTGTTGCAGAGTTTACCTAGAGGATGTGAAAGAGGAGACATGTGGTTCTTTGCTGATGTTGATTCTAATCAAATTGATTGTGTGGAAGAAGATGTTGTCTCTTGTGTTGAAGTGCACGTGTGGAAAGAGGGATTGTATTTCCTTAACAGAGATGAGTACTCGAGCATGAGGATGGATATGATGAAAGTGAAGATGAAGACTGATGTGAGGACAGAGTTATTGATGATGATGAAGATGGATGAAAGGCTTAAGGATAAGGATGGTGGATTCAGTGATGTTCTTGATTTCCTGATTGTTGATGGACTCATGACAAAGAGTGTTCAGATGTGTGATGAGTATGAGGATGAGTGGTTGAGGTTGATAGGTGGGTTTGTGAAGAAGAGTGCAGATCTTGAGTTTAGTTCTATTGTTGATCAGTCTGGTTTTGTCAGAGTTTGGTATCTGGTTTGATTTGGTGCTGAGGATGTGGAAATCAGATCGGCGAAGGCAGAGAGTTTGTGCGTATCGGTTCATGTTCTTGACCATGAGGGTTGGGAAGCCTAAGGTTAAAATGAAATCTTTTTATCCAGTTGTGGATTTCTTCTACAGTTGCAAAGTGAAAGGCTCACTTTTTATTAACCCCGGGTGTTTGATGCAAGAGCATCTTAGGATCTTGGCAATCTTGCATCAACCAAAAATATTTCCTTTTAGTTTCTTTGTTGTTATGTTCCTCTTGGGCAGTTTTGGTGTTTTAGGTGGCGGTCACTCCTGTTGGCTTTGTAGTTGATGCGATCAGATGGGTTTTTTCAAGACACCTTGGTGAATCTTTGCCTATGATCGCATCGTCTTTTGTTCTATCTTGGGGAAGTTGTCTTAAGTTTGGTCCGGTTCTATTTTGTTATTTCCCTGTTGGAGATTGAGTTGCCTTTGGATCTTGTGTTGGAATTTGCGTGTACGATTGTGCCTTAATGTTTAGCACCTATCTGGGAGCAGTTTCCTATGATCGCATCTCTTTTGGTTTGTGGTTGTTCGAGTTTGGATTCATCTAGTGGTTGTGGGTATCGTGATCATTTCCTGTTTAGACCAAT
>MU223528.1:540272-555469 GCA_018584345.1 Thuja plicata | reverse complement strand
AATGTAGTTATATAGAGAATCTTAGTTTTTAATTTTTTTTATTAGTAGTTTTTATTATACATTTTTAAATTATTTTGTAATGCTTAAATAACCTTGGCAGGAACTTCGTTGCTCTGCAACCTTGTTTTTTTACGAATAGACATTTCCATTAATAATTAAATAAGAATACATTGTTCACAAAAAAAAGTAGGGGGATATGGGATCACCTTTTAGGAGTCAATCAGGAAGTGCCTAAAAAATAGAGCATATTAAGAACCATTCAGATCCTTTCAACTTCACCAACAGACTAAGGGTCCATTGTGTATTTTATTAAATTGATTTTAGATATATATTAAATTAAAATGATTTTAAAAATAGAACATAAAATAACATGAAGTATTTTTATATAATATTATCTTGAAAAAATATGTATTATTATTTTATTTTTTTAAAAACATTTTTAATTGTAATAGTAAATTTAAGATTTGTTTATATATATTATGTATAAGATTTTAAAGTAGTCATTGTTATTCGTTATTTTTTTATTCTACTTTATTCCATTAAGAGACATTCTACAATTGCATTATGATGGGAAGAGCATGTGTCGATGAAAACTACGTGTTATTGAAATTGACATTTGTTTTGTTGTAAGTTGTGAGAAGGTAACAAACAATAAGGTGTGCCAAAAAATGGCACTAAGTAGCACAAAAGGAAGCAGAGGTGCAAAGGCACATTCGTGGTAGAGAAGCAACCACGGTAGATAGGTGAATGTTGGCAAATAGGGGAATGTATCTTCTAATATCCCTACCTTTTCCATTGGAGTGAACACAATCCTACTTGGTGTTGGGAAAGTGAGCAAACGATTGGAGCAGAGGACAAGTGTTCTAAAACATTCACGGAGGAATGCTAAGAAGGGTAATGGTTGGAATAGGGGTATCAATATAGGGTGGGAAATAGCAAAGCACGTAGTAGGAAAGACAAACCACCAAAGTTGAGCAATAACAAGGCATTTTTCCTAGCATCAAAGATCACCACTCCAATCATGGAACGTCTGAAGAATCATACCCTTCTTGTCAAATGGTGTGGTGATGGATACCCTAGCGAAAGAATTTTTTATTGGTGGAAGAGCAACTTCGAAGGTAGGGTGAGTATCATATTCCTCCTGGATAATTATTTTATAATTGAATACATTGGTTCATCCTTGAAACAAGAGATACTTCATGGAGACCCCCTATTTTTTTAAGGCTCTAGCTTCCACCATATAAATTTCCTAAATTTTGATCCAATGAAATATAACATTAAGAAACTACCCAAGTGGATTATCATTGTGGGAGTTCCAACAAAATACTAGAATATCGGTGCCCTAATTAAAATTGGAGATGCTCTAGGCACATATGAAGATTTCCTTAATGGTAAGGCAATATCTACGAAAAAATTGTTTGTAGAAATTGATTTGGAAGTCGAGATTATGGAAGAATTGGAGATCATTTATGAAAATGGGAGATGGTTCCAAACGATTATTGAACTAAAGGGTCACACAATAGGTTGTTCCCTTTTTGTGGAAACCTTCAAAACTAGTTGCTTAGGGTATGGATTATAGGCTAATTGTCTGCACGAGGAGAATTAAAGTTTGGAAGCACCTAAATGTTGGGTCTTTAAAGGAATTGATTTTTGAGCAAATGGGTGGGTCTAGATAGATTATAGAGGGGGGAAAGGTGGAACGAGGCAATGAGGAAAGGAAAACCTTGATGCTAGAAGAATATCCAAAAGGGTTTTCAAAAAAGTATAAACTCTTAGATTTGTTGGATTTAGTGGTCAGTAACCCTAGAGTTTCTAGAGAAAGAGTGTCTACCCTTGAGGAAGATCCAATTAGAGTGTGGAAGATCTTCCAGTTAAAAATCTAAGTTCGCATATAGGGTCACATCACAAAATAAAGCATGGAGAGACCTCGCAAATACCAAAAGTGATCAACCTGTGGAGGTTGCATGTGATCCAATGGATCATTTGAGTGATTTGGCAATTGATTCTAGGTATGACTTCCCTAATGCCAATTAAAACCTAGTTTTGTAAGAAGATTTGCAATTAGCATTATTATACGATGAAGAATTTTTGAAAGAGGAGCAAGCATTGCTTTTGGGACCTAATGGACTTGGAATATAAAAAAAAAGATTTGGAGGGTAACGTGTAGAAGATTGGGTATTAGCCAAAATATTTCCAATAAAACAAAATCATATTGTGATAAAGGCAAGGGTAAAGGAATAAAATCATTCCAAGAGAACCAGGCTTTGAATAGTGAAGTGGAAGTACAAGCCACAATCATAATACTACCGAGAAATAGGCAGGGAGCTCCCCTTCCCGAGGGGCCATGAGGCTCCTATCTTGGAATGTGAGGCGCTTAAATGCCCCTAACAAGAATTGTATGCTCAAGAAAGGATGAAGATAGAAAAATAATCTAATTGTTTTGTCCAAGAGACAAATTTATCCATCATTGATCTAGAACTATTTAAGAGGAAACTTAAGCATTGTCCTTCTTTAGGGGTTCAAGTGACTAATGCATTAGGAGGCATAGCTACCTTTTTCCCATGCCTCAAGCTATGCATATTGATCGTCTGGAAAATGGACCTAGTTGGCTAAGATGCAAGGTAAGAAGTGTATCCTCTAATTTAAAATTTATGTTTATCAATGTGTATGGGGAAAATTCTTGCATCTATAAAAGGGAACTTTAGGCAAAGTTGGATCACCTTTTCAATCGCCATCCTAATTTGTAACATATCATTGGGGAAAATTTCAATGTGATTTGAAAGATGGTGATGAGAGAGGAGGTATAGATAGGGTGAATCAATCTCAGAAGGATTTTATGGGCTAGGTGGATATAAATCTCTTAATGTGCATTAGATTCTCCAATGGCATGTATACTTGGACCAATAAAACATTGAACTTTAGCAACATCACTAAAAATTTGGATAGGTTTTTATTTGTTGGGGATCTTGGATCATTTCCTTTCACCTTCAAAGGCTCGATCATCCCCAACCCTAAGTCTTATCCTTCCTGATCAAGGTGGAAATCCTCGAGGTAAGAATCCAATACGACGCCCCTTAAAATTCAAGAGCATATGGATGAAAGATCCAAAAAAAATTAAAACCCATGGATAAATGGTAGAATGAGGAGAATCCAAAGCGGTCAAAAATGTTCTACTTCATTACCAAGCTAAAATTTTTTAACAAAGTTAAAAGATTGGAATTGGAACCATTTCAAAAATATTTTTGAAACAAAGGAAGCCATTGAAATGAAGTTGTGTGCTTTAGAAGAAGGGGTGGTTAGTAATGGGATGGTTCAATGATGTTTCATAAAGGAGAAAGAGTTCATGCAGGCTTACGAGGTTGTATTGGTGAAGGAGGAGATCTTTAGAAGGCAAAAATCTCAGGAAACATGGATAAATGTGGGGGATAGAAACACCTTTTAAACAAGATGCTTAATGAAAATTTCGGTTGCAAGGAGATTAAGATTACCCTCTTCCAGCTCCACCCAATCAAATCACCATGGCCAAATGGTTTTACAGTTGTGTTTTTCCATAAATGCTAGAGCATGGTAAGAGGCGAAATGGTCAAGGCAATTGAAGCTTCGTGAAATATTCTAATGAGCTTAAAAATACATTTATATCTCTCATCCCAAAGAAAGAGGATGTTTTCTCAATGGATGATTTTTGGCCCATTTCTCTTTACAATAGCATCTATAAAACTATCTCCAAGGTTAGGGAAAATAGATTGAAGAAGATATTGTCTGATATTATCTTGGATGAGTAGATAGGGTTTCTTCTAGGCAAGTCCATTCTTAACGGACTGGCCATAAAACAAGAAGCAATTCACTCCATTCAATAGCCTAAGAAAGAGTGTATGGTGATAAACTTGGATATTAAGAAATCCTATTATAGAGTGGGTTGATATTTCATTTTAAAAGTGATGGAAGCCTTTGGCTTCAATAGATGATGACTGAATTGGATCTTTGATTGCATCTCTACCACTTAGTTTTTGGTCACTCTTAATGGTTCAACATAAGGTTTCGTTTTAGGTCTCTTTTAGGTTTCTTGTGTGCTTCATCAAGGGGATCCACTATCTACCTTTTTTATCAACATGGTAGAAGCTTTGGGTCGATCCTTAAAGGAGTTGATTGTTGGCAAAATTTAAGGCATTGCAATTACCAATGCAATTCCCCTAGTATTGCATCAATTGTTTGTTGATGAAATCGTTCATTTTCAAGTAGTGAAAAGATCATAGGTCTTTCATCTAGATGTTACACCACTTATATTCTAGGGCTTCCAGTCAAGAAGTGGATAAGAACAAATCTGGAGTTTTCTTCTTCAATATTTCTAAAGATTTTAAACTTCAAGCATTGGTAATTGTCATACATATACTTGGGCCTCTTGTTAGTTAAAGGTTTAAGATCTAGGAAACTTTAAGATCCTCTTAAACTAAAAATGGGCTCAAAATCTTCTTCTTCAAAAGGGCATTAGCTATCCTTGGCTAGAGAATGATAATGATCAAATCAATTCTTTCAACCATTCACATCTTTCTTGTCTCATGCATGGTCTTGCCTATTGGAGTTGGCAATAGTCTTCAACAAAAATTAAGGATATTCTTTTGGCAAGGTTAAAAGGGCACGGACGAGATTGCTTTGATTTATTGCGAGAAAATTTGCAGGGTTAAGGAGGATGGGTGTAGGGATTAGAAATTTATTTTCACAAAACAAGGCCCTTGGAGCTAAACTAGTGTATGCACCCTAAAATGGTCGCCTAGACTATGGGCCCCATTTATCATTTTATCAATTTATCAAATTCCTAAATCAATGCTTTGCAACATTTTCAATTCAAATCAATTTTCTTGATCAAATCGTAATTAATTCAATTATTTCAATATTCCTAAGGTTTGATCATTTCATCAATTATTTTATTTAATTAAAAGAAAATAATTTTTTTCTTAAATAAAATAATCTTATTTAATTAAAATTCCTTTTTAATTAAATAATCGTATTTTATTTAATTAAAATCTCTCTTAATTAAATAATATTATCTCATTTAATTAAAATATCCATTTTAATTAAATTAAATAATCTTATTTAATTAAAATAAAATCTCTCTTTTAATTAAATAAAACCCCCACTTAAATCCCTCTTATTGAAAAATTAAATAAATTAAATAAAAATAAATAAAGTTTCTTTTTCTACACATCTTCCTAAGTGGTGGGTTTTTTGCCTCTTAATCATAGTCTTTGATTTTTTGTCTCTTAATCTCTACCATCCATTGCTCTTTAAAAGGAAACCTCTCATTCTCATTTGATAATCAAGATTTCATGCTATTGTTATGTTGCACGTTTGGAGAGCAATTTTGGAGGAGAATTTGAGCACTTGAGCTTGGATATTGCAACTTCTCTCTTCTTGTCTTCTTCTTGCATCCATGGCTATTCACGTAGATTAGATTCATGTTTCATTTCATAGATTAATATTGCATTTGTATTTCTTTTCATAGAATAATCATGCATTGTTATCATTTAGATTAATTTCTTTTCATGCATTGCAATCATATAGAATAGTTTTCATTTCATTGCATATTGGATGATCATGGAGACTAGCATCCTTGATTTTTCTCTTTGAATCTCTTATTTCATAGTGTACTTGCAAGGGCACAACTAGGTCAATCTGAGGGTCTCCATCACAAACCTTTGCACTCCATGACTAGGGAGCTATAAGTCGATATTTGAGGCATCATTCTTGAGCAACCTTGAATGGAATGATTCATAGAAGTGTGACACATTTTTAGCACACATTTTTGGTGCCCACCGTGAGGCATGATGCTCCTGATTTTTCTTCATTTTATTCATATTTTCAGATTTTCTAATCTTTACATGGTTATGTTATTGAAGTTTATCAAGCCTAACCCTTGTGCAGATTTGCTTGGAGATGAAAACTCTAGATTTTCAAAGATTTGATCATATCTCTTAAACGGCTTGGTGTTTTGGTCTGAAATATTTTTTGTAGGTTGGCATTGGGTCATAGGTGTCTCAGTTTGAAAATTAGATTTTTCAGATCATTTTTTCGCAATTTATAATTTTTTTATGATTTTTCATGAAAATTCATTTATGGTCGCAATTCAGCGAATTTTTTAAAAAAATTTACATTTCTCGAAAGCTCTTGGAATTTTACAGGGGGTATGTTCTCTGTGTTTTTTATTTTGCTGACAAATAATGGCTTAAAAATTTGATCTTTAAAAAATGGTTTGTTTTGATAAATAGGGTCCCTAGGGCACAATCAGAAAATATTACTAAAAAATTTACATTTTTGGAAAGCTCTTTGTTTTTTAACAGGGGTCTTTTCTTTGCATTTCTATTTTTAGGGCCGAATCATAGCAAACAAATAAGATCTTGTTGACTAAGTCAAAAATCAAAATTTTAAAAAGGGCATTGAATGATTAGCTTGCACTTATTTTTCACATGGTTCAATGCATGATATAAGTTGTCATTTGGATTATTTGCTGGTTATTATTTCTTCTAACAATTGATTTTTAAATCTAACCCTAGGGTTTGCATAAGTTGAATATACATTGCATATCGTGTTTGTTTGTTTGTTTGTCTTGCTTTTTGGAGAGTTTGTGGGGATTGCTTGGACTTGCGTGGATAAATAACCAAACACTCGCGTTGCTTTGGATTTGAGGTATTTTGTTGCATCTCTATGACATTTGGATTTTGAAAATAATAATGAACATCTTATGTGTTTAGCTTGAGTGTTTTCTTGCTTTCATAGATCACATTTCCAATTGGTGCTCTAAAAATGGACCTAGATTTGCTTTCTTGCATATATGTTTCACATAGTAATTAGGCCCTATGAACACTATTTGTGGCAATCTTGAGAGAGTGAGCTTCATTCGCTTGTCTTACATGCGAAGCTCTTCTTGACGATAGATCCCCTTGTAGGTAGGGAGGATTTGTCATTACTTCAAACTTGGTTTAGTCTTCAACTTTGATTGGTACTTTCTCTTTTTATATTGGTGGTCATTGTTGTTGATTCACCTTGGGTGAGGTGATTTCAAATTAGTGGGTCAATTAATCTTGTTTACTATGTTTGAGTGAGGTGAAGAGACTAGAGGATTGTGTTCTTTTCCCTTTTGGGAGAATCAGAAACTTGGAACCCTTGAATCCAAACCAAGTCCCCATGTGGTCCATATTGTGAGTCTTCCTTGTTAGAGAGGGTTAACCGTAGTGGACACTCCCTTTATTGGGTAAATCATGTGGACGAAACCTCAAGCGGTAATAGTCATTTTCGTCGTGGTAGCAACAACCGCTATATAAATGTTCTTGTGGAAGAAATCTCCACGAGTGTAGTTTCTTGTGGGTTGTCAGATCTCATCCGCAGCTCCTAATTGATTAAATTCTCGGACTGTGTCAAAACCTCGATGCGCCGAGATTGGATTTCACCCACTTGAGATTGCAAAAGTTGTAGAGTCAAACCATTATTAAGAACCAAAGTGCAACCAACTTTTTATTTCTAGGATTATGTGCATGATTGGAAAATATTTTGAGAATATACACAAGAAAAAATCTTATAGAATAGAAATACTGTCACTATCCATGTTCATGTGCAAGGTTGTTTTGTCTCTTGCTCATTGTTTGAAGATATTGATTGCTTGAACTCCCTGATTGCTGTCTTACATGCCTGATTCATGATAAAACCTATTAATGCATCTAGTTGGTCAATTAAAATGAACAAATCTGAGTTCCCGAGTGATAAAAACTTTAATGTATTTCCCCAAAGAGTGTTATGACATGTTTCTCAACATCCAAATGAACTTAAATGGTATCAAATTGCACGAAATGACTCTTGGTCTTGTTTCTTCCACATCTCCCATGTCTTCTTAGTCTTCCATTTCCATTTTTTTTCTTCTTCCTTCACGCTTCTTCCTCTTCTTCCTAAGATCTTCACATATTCTTGTTTCTTTTCCTCTTATTATCTAGTCTATCTTCTTCTATTTTCATCTCTTCTTGATTCCTCCTCTTTCAGAACCATGGATTTCAAATATCTTGTTATGGAACCTCTCTTGAGAATAGATGATCTCGAACTTATTGCTCAATTTGAAGAGTGGTATTCCTCCAAAAATTACATGGATAATAAATTACAAAAAAAAAAGAAAAAAAAGTGAGTGAATCAGATGCCTTTGCTAGAATCATACACATGATATGCTCACAATCTCTTTCTTCCAAACATCTTTCATCTTCTGAATCTGCTCATCTTTCCTCATCATCCAAGTCTTCTTCTTCCACTAGGTCTTCATTTTCCTCTTCTTCACGATCTCGTTCTTCTTCTACTTCTCCCAAGAGTCATAATTCTCTTTTCAAGACATACCATAATGAGCAATGTGACAATCCTTGTGATACCTCTTCCACGAAGAGTGATACGCCCATTTTTTATGACTATTATGACTCTGATGCCTATGATGACTATGATGATGGACAATATAGTAATATCTATGACACCTCCATTCCTAAGAGTCCTCGTCGTGTGCTTGTTTATATTGGTAAGGGGTCATCCCATTGGATCGATTGTGATGGTGATCCATATGATTCTGATTTTTAAAGAGAATTTGATGAATTTTGTGAACAATACCTGGCTGGTGCTTCTATTGAGGAAGAGAAACTTCATCACGCTGATTTTAAACGCAAATATCATAAAATTTTCTCCTCTAAGGATTCTCATGCTAAAAATAAAGATTGCACTCTCAAGCAAGATCATGTTAATGATGAACTTTTGTTTTGTGATGATTCCCTTCCATCCTTTACTTCCTCCAATACTCATACATCTCCTAAAGTTGCCAAATCTTCCACAAATCTTTCATCCAACAGAAGTCCTAATGCTTTTCATGCAATTCCCTATAATTATTCTCAAGGGCTACCTCTTAAAGAAACTCAAGCTAACCTTCACTTGGCTGAAAATACTTTAAATAATGCTAAACCTAAAGAGCCTAAGCCTTTATATGCTCTAATGCCTACTTCAGCTAATCCTTCCCCATCTCTTCCCAATTATCCCATACAATTCCAACATGCTTCCTTGTCCTTAGAAGTTGCTCCATGTCAAGAGGACTCTAAAAATGATAAAGAAAAGAACATAAAGAAAGATCAAGATCAAGAAACCTCCATGTCATCCAATCATTTTCATGATGTCTCTTATCTGTTTCATGGTTCTTTTGATCCCTTATGCCCTTTCTCATTTATTCCACCATGTCTTAAGTCTTCTCCTAAGCAAGATCAAGTTACTACTTACACCGTTGAGCTTATTGACAATCAAAATAACCTTACCCCACTTGCACTTTCCAAAGATGATACTTCCATTATGGTTATTAAAAATGGTATTGTTACTTCCAATTTTGAGGCTATTGAAAATCAAGAGAAAAATTATGCGCTTATGTTATCAAAGATCCTTGTCAAGATCAAAGTCTTCCATCTTCTCGTTCTACCACTGCATGTTTTCTTCCACTTTCTACTCTTCCTAAGTCTTTCCAAGCTTCAAACAATCCTATCAAAGAAGGTGCTCCTATTCAAGATGTTCATGATCCTATTGAAAATCCTAATGCTCACTCTAAAGATGCTGATGTCCTTGGTTGTCATATACACGCCGATGAACTTGTAACATATAAAATTTGGCGCAAGAAGGATTCCCTAAATAAGAATTGTGTAATGTGGTAAAGCGAGATCCTAAGGCCAAATTTATGTTTTATTACACTTAATTATTATGATAAATAGCTTGAAGAACATGTAAGAAATAAACGAACAAGATATGTACCTCATATCATAGCAGATTTGGAAAAACTCATTTTCTGAGGTCTGTATTGAGTTTCTGAAAAATCTGACAATTGATCCCGAATCGGAACACAGAGATGAAAAAAACCTAGAAATATTTTTCCGTTCCGATGCCATCTTATGAAAAAGATCGACCTTGACCCACAAATGTCACCCCTGACCCAATAGTATTGACCCTAACCTGCACAGTGTCGACAGAAAATCTGTTTGCGGATCTCGAAAGTTCACTGAAAAGGGTATCCAAATATGGTCTCAGATCTACTTTCTTGCGCATGTAACTCCTAAAAACAAAACCTACAAATATCTGAAAAGAGGGATTTTGGGGTGGCTATATAGGGGTTTTGCCTTAGTCAAACCCTCATTTTGGTGATCTCCACCTCCACGAATAGCCGAATATAGAATGTAATGTGTGTGTGTGTTGATCTCTTGAAAAGAGCTTTTAGACATGCAATATCAAAATCTAATCCTCTAGATTAACAAGCCTAACATAACATGGAAATGAGAAAGCAATGCATAGATTTGAATATGACAAAGAAAGCATACCAAGCCCCCAAGGCTAAATTATTCCCATCAAATCACAATCCGTAATTGCTACCCCATGATGATGTCCTTTGAATGTTTGAATGTTGTGAATAGTAGATTTAAAGAGAGAGCCTTCTTGCTTCAATGAAAATCCACCATAGTCTTGTCCTCAAAGTGCTTTGATTAAAGATGATGATATATGTCCTCCTAGTATGTTCTTCTATATCATCCTCTTGCTTGCTTGCCTCCTCATTCCATCATGTAATCTCCTAATTTTGTTTCATGA
This sequence comes from Thuja plicata, assembly GCA_018584345.1. Lineage (NCBI taxonomy): Eukaryota > Viridiplantae > Streptophyta > Pinopsida > Cupressales > Cupressaceae > Thuja > Thuja plicata. The sequence goes on along the minus strand of MU223528.1, from coordinate 544,843 downwards.
TCAAATGAAGGCAAAAGAGAGTGCTTATATAGAAATTTCAACATAGGCCTCCTAGGGCAATGTGAGGGATCCAAATTCAGATTTCTCCTTGAATCATAGTCCAATCACATTTGCCAACTTAGGAGAAAACATATTAATTCAAATATCGGAGAAGACACTTCCGCATTCAAACCTGGGGACCTATTTTAAGTTCTGGGCCCCGATAAGCTCCAGATTTGAAAGCGAGGACCACCACCTGGAAAAGATCTATGGCAACCTCGACCCTGACCTAGGTCAGGGTTGACCTCAACCCTAACCTGAGGTTTCAGGTAGGTCACTAGGAAGTTGCAGAAAGGTTTCCAGATCAACCGGGGACCTAGAAAGGTAGGGGAATGTGCCAGAGTGTTTAAGAAGGCCTAGAGGCCCAAAGAGAGAGTAGGATGAGGCCCAAGAGGACCAATACATAGATCCTACCTAGAGAGAAGAGCCATCGAGAGAGAAATCCAGGAGAATCCACAAGATCCTAACCCTAACTTCATCTACACATGTATAATCAAGCACAGATGCAAATCTAATATGCCAACCATACTAAATGAGGGTGCTAAGTCTATCAAAATGGAAGTGCTTCCATTTTAAGACGATAAATTTAGCCCCCACTTTAGCTTAGATATGATACTACGTGAATATGCAATCTAAAGTAAGAAAACATCATAAAGTATAAAAAGGATATAGCCAAGTCCTTAATGCGAAGATCCTGCAAGAAACCATTAGTATCCACAACCTGCAACACATGAGATTAATAAAAATCTAGAGAGCACCTAAGTCTTACTATGATGATCTTGAGAAGTATATAGAACCCCTTATGCCCCCCCCTGATTCAGCTTACTAATTTATGGAAGGTGAAACAGGGTGATAAGGTGATTACTATATACTAAATATGCAATTTGTTGAAAAATTCCTTTCCTAAACTAGTTATAAGGGTCCTAAACCTTCCTAAACTGATTTAAGAGGTTAGGTATCCGAATCACGATTCCAACGCCCCTGACAGCAATGAAAATGAAGCTACCAAACTCAAGTTATGATGAAAAGAATAGATGTCTATCTAAATGCATATAAAGGAAAAATTCAAATTTGACATAAATATTCTCAAATGAAACCCTAGAAAAACCCTAATTTTCTATCTATAAATAGGAGAAAGAGACACTTACTACCTCATTTTTACCATTTGCAGAGTTTGAAGGAGATAGGACGCCGAAGAGAGAGGAGTTTCGAGCGAGCCGCATGGAGGTCCCGAGGGAGTGTCTAGCCAGCCGACAGCCACTGCCTAGGGTATGCACCTATTTCCAATACCTGTGATTGAAATTTTGATGTTTTTACAGGGAAGGTCAACCTTGACCTAATAAGGTCGACGTTGACCTAGTAAGGTCGACCCTGACCCATAAAGGTCAACCCTGACTGGGGAGGTTCAGTCCTTTTTGGGGCCAGGTCGACCCTGACCCCGTAAAGGTCGACCCTGACCTATAAAGGTCGACCTTGACCAAAAAAGGTCGACCTTGACTAGGTCAGGTGGGTACAAAAGATTGTTTGATACAGAAGTACTGATATGATCCATACCTGTGCTTACAGGATCCAGTCCGTCTTTGAGAGCATCCCTTTGGAGGGTTACTTTTATCTGTTAGAGGGAATGTTGCCGAGCTACAACAGGATGAGATATAGTTATTGAGAGATGTAGGATTATACTGGGTAGCAATCCTACCACAACTGAGATTCCATCTTCCTATGATATCGGCCTTGGTAGAGAGATGGGATGAGGATACATGTTTTGTCCATCTTCCATCAAGAGAGATCACAGTCACACTGGAGGATGTGTATAGGATCCTGCGGCTTCCAGTGTGAGGTGAGCCTATCAGACCGAGAGGACCACAGGGTTCATCCGAGGTTTTTGCAGATATGGAGTATTATTTGGGACGAGTAGCATAGATGAGGACCCGATTAGATCAGATATCCTTGGCAACCATACTAGCAGGTCTGACACCCTTGGTACGGAGAGTGATGCTGTGTATACTTGCTTTGGTTGTAGTGCCCAACACAAAGGGTACAATGGTTTTAGCGCCATTCACTCATCTTGTACGTAGGATGGAGAGTGACAGGGTCACTTTCCCATGGGGCCACAGTATGTTACCCTGTCTTTATCATGATCTGAGTCAGTTGGTGAGGTACTAGCAGGAGAGTCTTACGGTGTGCACCTTGCTACAGGTTTGGATGTTTGAGCGTTATACATGTACACGACCACAAGGTACTCCTATGATGGTAGATGCGAGCACACCTAGAGCCTTTGCATATCCACTGGCAAATGTCTGGCAGCACGGAGATATCCTCTTTTGGAGGGTATGCTTTGACCGTATCCCAGGTATAGATGTGATATGGAGACCTTACTGTGAGATGGTAGAGTGGCCAGATACCAGACATCAGTTGAGACACTCACAACAGCGTAAGCTATTGGAAGGTCCAACTAATCATGTTGTGATGTTGTAAAGCTGTTGGAAGGTCCAACTAATCATGTCGTGATGTCGTATTACTATGATAGAGTGATGAGATAGTTTGGTTTGGTACAGGGGGTTCCTCGTATAGTACCTCGATACGTATATCCTACGAGATACTATCAGAGACCCGACGCCATACGTCGACTGATAGTAGCTGATATTGTGGATAGCGAGACAGATGAGACCGAGGATATAGAGGTAGCTACTGAGATATCCTATGTCGGTGTTAGTAGAGAGTATATCAGATACTGGAGTTTACAGGGTACCCATCCTATCTTCCCCGATGACTACCCCACAAGTGATCCAGGTCCTTCAGAGAGGCATCACTAAGGAGATGACATACCAGTAGGAGAGGAGGAGGAGGAGCAGAGAGATGAGGAGGAGCCTCCCCTTGGGGGAGATCCTATGGAGGAGGAGAGAGCAGAGGAAGAAGCAGCAGAGATGCCCCCAAGTCATGGTATAGACACCGGTGACCATCCAATCTATGCTACACCCCTGAGATCACAACGACCTCCCCGAGCACATACAGAGACACCACCATTGAGACCCAAACAGAGTGAGCGAGGGGAGAGTAGTCACTCCATGCCCCCACCATCTAGACCTTTTAGTGATGTACAGGCTGGAGATCTAGGTATGATATAGCTTGAGAATGTCTTTGAATAATGATTTTATCTTATAAGAAGAAATTGAGTAAGCTTTACATTTTGAATTTTGTATGAAGTGTAGCAGAGTGGAGGAGCTTTGTATCCGAGGTTCTTAAGGATACATGTATATCCTACCGCTTGCCAACTAGTGAGAGAGAGTCCCGTGAAGGACAAATAGATCCCGGAAGACATGCAGATATCTTCCTGAGTGTGTGGCGAGAGTTGAGGTTATGCAAGGAGAGGGAAGAGAAATTTATGGCTGACATGCAGAGAGCCCATGAGCGGATCTAGGAGATGAGCATATTGAGGAGTCGCACACAGACTATCGTTCCGAGATCCTCAGCGTCATACTATAGATCTGAGAGATCTGGGAGCCACCGACCTTCAGAGTATCGTGATAGAGATTGATAGATATGGAACCTTATGCCACATATGTACTGGACTTGAAAAGTTTTATTTATAATGAAAACTTTGTTTTGGAACAATTAGTTCTATGGTTGATTACTTTTTACTTTCATCAATGCATAAAACTTAATAAAAAGAAAGAGGAAAGGAAAATATGTATGAATGCATTCTAAATTACATAACTTATAAAATAATTATTCTATAAGGAACACATACACACATAAATAAATGATGATTTAAGGATAATAATGTTTGAGATGCATGATATTAATAGGTTCCCTAAGAGGAACGCCATTCATATCAGCAATTTTATAAGCACCTGAAGTAAAATCCTCAATTACTACAAAGGGTCCAAGCCAATTTGTACTAAATTTTCCTTTCTCACCAGGTAAAGCATTCACATTTCTTTGATTCTCATATAAGACCAAATCACCTACCAAGAATGACCATTCAATTACTTTATGATTATATTGTTTTTGGAGTGATTTATGATGGGCTTTAATGTGTTCCAAAGTATTTATTCTTTGTTCGTCTAACATTTCTAATTCTTGTAATTGTTGTTCCCGAAAGGTATCTTTGTCAATGATCCCATGAAATGAAACACGTAAAGATGGTATTTCTAATTCCAAAGGCATGATAGCATCAGTCCCATAAACAATATTATAAGGTGAAGTGCCAGTAGCTGTACGAACACTAGTCCTATAAGCCCACAAGGCATAAGTAAGTTGTGTATGCCAATCTTTCGCATGTTTGTTAACTGTTTTCTTTAATATTTGTTCAATAACCTTGTTTGATGCTTCACGTTGTCCATTAGATTGAGGGTAATTAGGAGTACAAAATCTATGTTGTATATGATATTTCTCCATGAATTTTGTGACTTCTTTGTTCTTAAAAGATGTACCATTATCCGAAACTATCGTTGAAGGAATACCAAATCGTGCTATAATATAATTAAGGATAAAATCACAAATGACATCCGCAGTAGTAGAGCGAAGAGGGA
>MU223528.1:513729-534249 GCA_018584345.1 Thuja plicata | reverse complement strand
ATCTATCCTTTTGTACAACAAAATCCTCATCAAAGTATTCAAAACAAAAATCATACATGTTGAACACAAGAAAACACTACAAGCATGTAAAATGTAAATGTTTTTGTATTTTTTTAAAGAAATTTTGTGATTTTTATGACTTTTGCAATATAAGAGCATAAAAGAAAGTCTATTTCTATATGCATGCAATATCTAATATGAAATGTAAATCTAACACCAGGGAAAAGAAAGAGTTGTCTATCGCGGGTTCACCAAAATGTAACATATAAAATTTGGCACAAGAAGGATTCCCTAAATAAGATTTGTGTAATGTGGTAAAGTGAGATCTTAAGGCCAAATTTATGTTTTATTACACTTAAATATTATGATAAATAGCTTGATGAACATGTAAGAAATAAACGAATAAGATACCTACCTCATGTCATAGCAGATCTGGAAAAACTCATTTTCTGAGGTCTGTATTGAGTTTCTGGAAAATCTGACAGTTGATCTCAAACCGGAACGCAGAGACAAACAAAACTCAAAAATCTTTTTTCGTTCGGATGTCGTCTTATGAAAAAGGTTGACCTTGACCCACAAATGTCACCCCTGACCCAATAATGTTGACCCTGACCTGCATAGTGTCGACAGAAAATCTGTTTGCGAATCTCGAAAGTTCGCTGAAAAGGGTATCCAAATCTGGTCTCAGATTTGTTGTCCTACACCTATAACTCCTGAAAATAGCACCTGCAAATATCTAAAAAGAGGGATTTTGGGGTGGCTATATAGGGTCTTGCCTTAGTCAAACCCCCGTTTTGGTGATCTCCACCTCCACGAATAGCTGAATATGGAATGTAATGTGTGTGTGTATTGATCTCTTGAAATGAGCTTTTAGACATGCAATATCAAGATCTAATCCTCTAGATTAACAATCCTAACATAACATGGAAATGAGAAAGCAATACATAGATTTGAATATGAAAAAGAAAGCATACCAAGCCCCCAAGGCTAAAGTATTCCCATCAACTCACATTCCGTAATTGCTACCCCATGATGATGTCCTTTTAATGTTTGAATGTTGTGAATAGTAGATTTAAAGAGAGAGCCTTCTTACTTCAATGAAAATCCACCATAGTCTTGTCCTCAAAGTGCTTTGATTGAAGATGATGATATATGTCCTAGTATGTTCTTCTATATCATCCTCTTGCTTGCTTGTCTCCTCATTCCATCATGTAATCTCCCGATTTCGTTACATGATCAAATGAAGGCAAAAGAGAGTGCTTATATAGAAATTTCAACATAGGCCTCCTAGGGCAATGTGAGGGATCCAAATTTAGATTTCTCCTCGAATCATGGTCCAATCACATTTGCCAACTAAGGAGAAAATATATTAATTCAAATATTAGAGAAGACACTTTCGCATCCAAACCCGGGGACCTATTTTAAGTTCCGGGCCCCAATAAGCTCCAGATTTAAAAGCGGGGACCACCACCTAGAAAAGGTCTATGTCGACCTTGACCCTGACCTGAGGTTTCAGGTAGGTCACCAGGAAGTTGCAGAAAGGTTTCCAGATCAGTCGGGGACCTAGAAAGGTAGGGGAATGTGCCAGAGTGTTTAAGAAGGCCTAGAGGCCCAGAGAGAGAGTAGGATGAGGCCCAGGAGGACCAATACATAGATTCTACCTAGAGAGAAGAGCCATGGAGAGAGAAATCTAGGAGAATCCACAAGATCCTAACCCTAACTTCATCTAAACATGTATAATCAAGCACAGATGCAAATCTAATATGCCAACCATACTAAATGAGGGTGCTAAGTCTATCAAAATGGAAGTGCTTCCATTTTAAGACGATACAAAACTTATTGATTATCTTTTTATGTCTTCTATGTCCATCCTTGGACCTCCTCCACCAATACTAAGGGATTCACATTTCCCTTCCATCTTGGGTCCTTATGTCCCTTCACTTTCCCCTCCTAACCCTCCTAATTATTCATCCATCTTTGGTCTTTACGTCCATCCATATCCTATCTTTCCTCAAGATCAACATAGATGCATACCCTTGAATCCTTTTCATCCATCCACCCATCTAAACCAGGCATATTCTTTTTCTTCCTCCACAAGTCCCAAGTCTTTTGGAAGAAACTTGAATGTTCAATACAAGAAAAAGAAGTAATACAAGAATCCATCTAAAAAAGAAGATCACCATGTCTCCTCTAATCGACATGGGGGCATAAAGTCAAAAGAGATATCTAAGAAGAAAACTACAAGATAAGTATGGGTTCCAAAATCCATCATTGAAGTTATTCTTTCTAAATCATCAAAAAGAAATGAAAAGCCTACGACTATATGGATTCCAAAGTCTCTCTTGAAAGAGTCTCATGTTGAGCAACAAGTGAAGTTGACATTCAAGCTTCCAAAGGCTTCCACTTCATCTTCTTTCAAAAACATTCTCTCATTCACTGTGCCTAAACTGCAACCTCTGCTATCCATTCACCATATTCCTTCACATATTCCTTCATTCACGTTTCCTCCATCCTCTTTTCACCCTTCAAGGTGTGTATTGACGTTGATCTTGCCTTCATTTTCATCTACCCTTTCACAATCCTTCTACCTTCTACTATTTTTCCTCATTTGCCTATTCCTCCTATCTTCCAACCTCACTCGCTTTGCATAAAATCTTATCTTCCATTTCCCTCTTTCATCTTCCTTTCCCTATCAACATCTCTGAGCATATCATTTTGAATCCTTGGCATATCATGGTTTATCATTTCAAGGAGCATTATCTAAAAAGCTTGTCTTAAAAAATAAAAATAAAAAAATTCAAAAATTCAAAAATAAAAATAAAAAAATTAAAAAGAAATAATTTTGTCCTATGGTGAAAACCACTCCCTTGTGGCGCCTTGGATAGGTACTGTGATGAAAACCTGGCAGTCAGGCATCATGCGTAGTTCTTCTACATCTTTCATGCATTCTGTATTCTCTATTTGATCTTGACAATGTTGATCTATACACGAACATTTGGGCTATCTTGTGAGTTGTCTTATGATGATCTTGCTTTCATTCATTTCATGTTTAGCCTTCATGTCTATCTTCCTCCATTCATTTTTTGCCTATCGCTATCATTTTCTCCTTTGGTCTTGATCTAAAAAAAAGAGTAAAACATGGTGCTATGAAACCTCTTGACATATCTACGCCTTTGGACTACATCCTTTCTTGCTCTTGTATTACGCTTTTGTGACTTATCTTATGCTAGCCTTTCATTCTTGTCCAAATGTGCTTTACATGATGTTTCTTTTTCCCTAGCTTGGGTACTCTTGAGGAATTTGTCTTTGAGAATTTATTCCCTTCATTCTCCTTCATTCTCTTGTCTTCCATCTCTTCCACCAGCTTGCTAATCCCTCTTGTCCTCCACTTTGCTAAACATCGAGACTGCACAATGTGATATTGCTTGGGAGTTTGATGCCCATTCTATCTGGGGGCATCCTTTGTACATAATTATTGATCCTGAAAAAATCCAAAAAATGATATATTGTCAAAAATTCTAAAAATAAGAAAATATCCTGAAAAAATGGTCATTTTAGTGAAAACCTAGCAATAGGCGCTTTGATGTATCTCAAAAATATTATATATTCCAAAAATACAAAAAAATTCAAAAATTCAAAAAAATATAGAAAAAGTGCCTTGGTGAAAACCTGGAAACAGGTGCCTTGGTAGAAAAAAAATTTAAAAATTTATAAAAAGTCCTGAAAAAAAATGAAAAAAATAATAATAAAATTGTAATAAAATCCAAGTGGTGAAAACCTGAAAAGGGGCGCTACTCGAGGCCTTTGCACCCTTGTTTCTTAGCACATGTCCTCGACACTTAGCCTCTCTCCATCATGCCTTGTCCTTGTTGCCTTGGTCTGGAATTGGTATTTGTCTTTGTCTAGGGGGCATACATGTGTTAGCTTTGGTCTCTTAGATGCGTTAGTCTTTAAGATGCCTCACAAATGGTGTTTTTCAACACCACCCCAACTGTATTTTTTAATACAACCCTTAACATCGAGTGTTTTTCAACACTTATCAGTTTGGTCTTACCCCATTTTGTCATGTGGTCTTACCTGCTCGCAAGCATTCGATCCTTATCCTCGGAACTCAGTATCAGTTAACACACTTAAATTTTAAAACGCAACACTTAATGCTTGAGCTATGTCATGATATTTTCTTTGTGTGCTGACTATTATTGATTTTTGTTGAGTGTCCTTGTCTAATAAGTCTCTCCGAGATGCATAGCTAGAGTACTTGGGGCATGGAACATATTTTTATTTGCTTCCTGCTTTATGCTTCACTGTTTTTGCACAATCGTTTTGCTGGTCATCTTGGCCTCTACGCCTTGATGCAAGCGTGGTTTTGTTATATTAAATTGGGTAAGCTAACATCACAGTCATATTGACCTTTATGTCTTTGATGCTTGTGTTAGAATCTTTCCACATTCCAATATGAAATAAATCACATTCATATCTTCATAGTTGTGCTTGTGACTAGTGATGATTGTGTGATTTTTCGATGTCCATTAATAATGGCCCAATGATGAAAATAAGTTCCTTAACATTCTCTTATGAATGATGAACACAAATTCCTATGTTACAGTTTCTCTATTGCAAGTACACCTTTGCATTTTCATATAGCTTGTATTGTTAGACTTCATGTTAGTTTGTATTTTTAGGTTGCATTATGAGTTTGCGAAGGTTTTCCTTCATCTTATCATGTTCTGATCTTCATTTCCTTATATTCTTTCATGATCTCAATCAAATTTTTCTATCTTAAATAGTTGATTGATTTTGAGGCATTCTTTTTCTTAAGGCACATTCTCTTTCTTCTCTCCATTTCTTTCCACCTTTTCCATTCACTTTCACCTCACTTCTTTTCTTCTAATTCAACTGTGAGGCATAATATTTCATGCTTAATGATTTACTTTGGTTATGTGATCCTTATATCTTTCATCTTACATCAAGAACCTTATCTTTAATTTGATTTGATCAAATTTATCAATTTGTTGTTTCTCCTCTATCTCATTTCAATTTCGATCACAAGGGGGCAATACCTATCAAACTTCAATCCTTGATTCAACTTTATCAATCCTATCATTTGTTCCTCTTGGGGCAACCTTGCTTGAGATTTTTTTCTCGGACATGTCAATTACTTATTTACAACGGTGTTGACATTGTCTTTTTTTGCAATCAACTTATCTTTGTTCTGATGTCAATTACTCATTTACAATGGTGTTGATGTCTGCGTTGTTTTGTGATCCCAAATCGATCTCACACTTCAACTGCATTCTTTGACTACACGTGTTCCCAGAATGATCACATATTAGTCAAAGAGGGGCAAATGTATGCACCCTAAAATGGTCGCTAGACTATGGGCCCCATTTATCATTTTATCAAATTCCTGAATCAATGCTTTACAATATTTTCAATTCAAATCAATTTCCTTGATCAAATCGTAATTAATTCAATTATTTCAATATTTCCTAATGTTTGATCATTTCATCAATTATTTTATTTAATTAAAAATAATATTTTTTTTTCTTAAATAAAATAATCTTATTTAATTAAAATTCATTTTTAATTAAATAATCTTATCTTATTTAATTAAAATCTCTCTTAATTAAATAGTATTATCTCATTTAATTAAAATATCCCTTTTAATTAAATTAAATAATCTTATTTAATTAAAATAAAATCCATCTTTTAATTAAATAAAACCCCACTTAAATCCCTCTTATTGAAAAAGGAAATAAATTAAATAAAAATATTTAAAGTTCATTTTTCTACACATCTTCCTAAGTGGTGGGCTTTTTGCCTCTTAATCATAGCCTTTGATTTTTTGTCTCTTAATATCTACCGTCCATTGCTCTTTAAACGGAAACCTCTCCTTCTCATTTGATAATAAAGATTTCATGCTATTGTTATGCTGCAAGTTTGGAGAGCAATTTTGGAGAAGAATTTGAGCACTTGAGCTTGGATGTTGCAACTTCTCTCTTCTTGTCTTCTTCTTGCATCCATGGCTATTCATACAGATTAGATTCATGTTTCATTTCATAGATTAATCTTGAATTTGTATTTCTTTTCATAGAATAATCATGCATTGTTATCATTTAGATTAATTTCATTTCATGCATTGTAATCATATATAATAGTTTTCATTTTATTGCATATTGGATGATCATGGAGACTAGCATCCTTGCTTTTTCCCTTTGAATCTCTCATTCCATGGTGTACTTGCAGGGGCACAACTAGGTCAATCTGAGGGCCTCCATCACAAACCTTTGCACTCCATGACTAGGGAGCTATGAGTCGATATTTGAGGCATCATTCTTGAGCAACCTTGAATGGAATGATTCATAGAAGTGTGACACATTTTTAGCACACAACTAGTATAGCATATGTATAACAAACTGGATAGGAAATGACAAAAGGTCCTTTAGAGAAAATACTTGGATGGTGAAAATTTGGAGGCCATCTTGTCCACTTCAAATCCACCTAAAGGATCATAAGTGTGGAACTTCATGCATACTTGCAATCCAATTGTCTAAGATTACTTGTCTCGATATATTTTGTTATGAATAATACAAGTTGGGGGGTGAATCAGTTGTATACCAAATAATTAAACTTTAAACCAATTACTTAATGCAAATATGAACACTTCAAGAACAACACCATATCAAAAGTTCTTTATTGTCAAATAAAACCCTGTTAAGGGGGAAAAAAACCAGTGGGAATAGCACCCACAAACAATGCACTAGAAATATTGTATCCCTATTAGGAGATCTAGCCTTGTTAGGAGTTGATTATTACATCCAGTACAAGTCCGTATTAAAGGACAGACCCTGTTAGGAGCCTCCTCAACCCTGTTAGGAGTTGAATGAAATGATGAGCTCACTGCTTGAGTACACTGCCCAAAGTGAAGGTTAAATCCACTTTCTAAAGGTTAAAACCACCTTCTGGACCCACTATCCAAAGAGAAGTATAAGAGTTATACTTATAACAGTGAACTGACTGATAGCAACTTGCTTTTCCTATACAGTTCCAATAAAGTACATTACAAACATAATCATTGCTCTACATCCAACAGAACTCGCATCCACATGCTCGCAAAATCCAATACATCCAATCCTTTACTTTACACATCAAGACACTACTTTCCTTTATATAAGTTACAATAAGCAATTAGGTCGGCATGTTAATACTTCCCCAATGCATAAACAATTGCATAGACCCCTGCTAAGATACACAATGTACCTTGCACAAGTAATTAACAAATATAAATCATCAGTTACACGCTAAAATCCATAAATCATGCTCGCCAATCATTAAGCATGTTACATCTTTGTAGTCGACCCCAAATAGGTCTTTGTCAGTCCACACGCCTTTGTTGACATCATCTAGAATCCAGCAACCTAATAATCACAAAGAATGTTCTCTAATGTATATTTTATCATGCCTTAAGTTCCCATATCATAACCCATGCTCGCATCAAAGTTATCCCAAAAAATTAGAGACCATCTCTGTCATAATCCTCTGTAACCAATCTTTACCAAAACAACTATAACTCATGCAAATACCAACATAAGATCCAGTGACTTTAGACATAAGGTATGCACTCATCCCTCTACATGGATCTATACTCACATACTCTCACACGTCATACATTGTTCATACACATATGTCAATCTCGCATATACCTTTGATAACCAACCTTTTTGAAATTTCTACTACATCCAAATGAAACATAAGTTGACATCAATGACAAAACATGAATGTCAACACCTCAAACAATGACAATTCATAAAATATCTCCCTTTGGCATTGATGAAAATATATGTAAAAAACTATCAACCCAAAAGTAGCCTTCTTAATATAATCTTCTCAATACCCTCTTCACAGCTCCCCCTAAGACAGTAGGGATTTTTCACTTATATCTCTCCCCCTTTGACATCAATGGAAAAGGGTGTCATAACTCTTTTCCTTCTCTACGCATCTGACCTTTGCAAGTTGTATTTTTCAAATATTTATACGTGCAACAAACCAGGTGCTCGATCACCCAAATATGTTTTGTTGTGTTCCTGCGATCACTCCCTCTGAAGATTATATCCAAGCAAGTCCAGAGAATAAAATAGCTCCAATAACTTATGGACTGGTTTATTCCTACATCATTTAGTTCTCGCAAGGAGGGGTTCTCACCCCAAGCATACCTCTAAGATACTCAAAGGCATCTTTTGATAAAGGTTTAGTGAATATATCTTCTATTTGCTCCTTTGTACTGATGTACTCCAATCTGACTTCCTTTTTTGCACCTTTTTCTCTCAAAAAGTGATACTTGATTGAAATATGTTTAGGCTTTCAATGCATAACAAGATTATTTGACATGTTCACTATGCTTGTATTATCACAATAGATAACCATTGTCAAAGGTTATTCCAATGTCCTTTAGCATATGTTTGATCTAAACAATCTATTTGCAATTTATATCAATAGATACGTATTATAATTCAGCAGTAGATTGAGCTATACAGTTATTCTTCTTACTTAACCATGAAACCAACCTTTTTTCCCAAGGAAAAATACTCCACCACTGGTTCTTTTTTTGTCATCAACACTTCCTTCCCAATCAACATGAGTATAAGCATGCAATGTAAAATCATCAGGCTTTTCATACCATAAACCATATTCTAGTGTCCATTTAAAATATTTGAATATCCTTTTAAATGCAGCAAGGCGAGTCTCCTTAGGATCAACTTGGAACCTCACAACAATTCCAACTGCACTAGCTATGCTTGGTCTAATGGGAGTTAAATACTGCAAACCTCCGATCGTGGACCTGTATTCTATCTGAAAAACATTTTGAGATTTATCAGTAGTAATAATATTACTTCCACTAACCTAGGTGTTCCAATAGGTTTACAATCTTCCATCCCAAACTTCTTTAGAAACTCCTTAAGATACTTGGTTTGAGAAATAAAAATACCATGTTTACTTTGAGTAATTCGCAAACAAAGGAAGAACTTCATTTCACCAATCATAGATATTTCAAATTTATTTTTCATTTTGTCAAAGAATTTTTTACTCATTTATTCATTGCCTCCAATGACTATATCATCCACAAAGACTTCGACAATCAAGATTCCATCTTCACAAGTTCTCAAAAATAGATTATTATCTGCACTACCTTTTCTGAAACCAAGATTTAATAAATAGTTGTCTAACTGAGCATACCAAGCTCTAGGAGCTTGTTTCAGACCGTAAAATATCTTCTTCAATCTGTAAACCATGTCTTCATCATCTGCCAAAGAAAAACCATCAGGTTTCTCAATGTAGACTTCTTCCTCTATATCACCATTCAGCAATGCTGACTTCACATCCATCGGATATACCTTAAAGTCGTTATGTGCTGCAAAAGAAAGGAATAATCTCACTGCCTCTAACCTCACAATAGGTGCAAATGTTTCTTCAAACTCTGTACCTTCCTATTGTGATTAGCCCTTGCAGACCAGTCTAGCCTTATTTCTTACAATCATGTCGTCTTCATTCATTTATTTTTTTCTAAAAACCCATTTAGTTTCAATTACATTATTGTCATTAGGTCTAGGAACCAATTTCCAAGTGTTTTTTTTCTCTAGCTCATCTAATTCTTCCTGCATTTCCTAAATCCAAGATTTGTCTTTACATGCCTCAACAGTAGTCTTAGGTTCTACTTGTGAAATCAAACAAAGCTCATTTCTAGCTTTAGACCTTGTCATCATGCCCTTATTAACATTGTCAATAATCTGATTCTCAGGATGATTCATCTTAACATACCTTGGTGTCTTTGGTGCTTAAATAGGCTCATCCAAGCATGTCTGGATCTCAAGAATTTTTTTTGTCTCTTGATTTTCAGTATTCTTCTCATTCTCTGAGATATCAATCTGAAACCTCTCATAAATTTTTACATTAGCACTTTCAACTGTTTTCCTCAATGTCAGATTGAAACATTTATAAGCCTTACTTCTAGTAGAATAGCCAACAAAAATTCCTTCATCACTTCTAGCGTCAAACTTTCCATTTTCACCGTCTCTTTTGATATAACACTTGCTACCAAATATTCTAAATTATTTTCCAGTAGGCGCAAAACCAAATGAAAGTTCGTAGTGTGTCTTATCACTACCTTCTTTGATCTGGATTCTTTTCAAAGTGTAGATAGTAGTACTGACTACTTCTCTCCAGTGCATATGTGATACATTACCTTCGAGCCACATAGTCTTGACCGCATCTAGTATAGTTCTATTTCTTCTTTTTGTTATCCCATTCTGCTGAGGTGTCCTAGGAGTAGAAGTTTGTCTGTATATCTCATGTTTTTCGAAGTAAGCATTGAAAAAATATGATGTTAATTCTTCACTTCTGTCTGACTTCAAACATTTTATCTTAAGACCTGATTCATTCTCAAATTTTGCTTTGAAAATCTTGAATTTATCAGATGCTTCAGATTTTTCTTTGAGAAATGCAACCCACATCATCCTATAATAGTCATCAACAAAAAGTATAAAGTACCTTTCACCATACTTTTGCCCCAACCAAATAAGGTCTGAATGATTTTACTGCTTTCACAAGTGCATAAGCTTGTTTTTCATTTATATCATAATTCAACTCTGAGGCTTGAAGAGTCTTACTAAAAAATGCTATTGGTTGTTCATAACCTTCACTATTCTTTTGTAATAGGACAACTGCAATAGTATGGTATGATGCAAAAGAAAATAGTTGAAATAGTTTGGTATAATCTGGGGACTTAAGAACATGAGCCTCTTTAATTGTCTTTTTGATATTAATAAATTCTTCTAAAGCCCCATCTGTCCATTTTATGTCTACACCCTTCTTCAACATCACAATATCCCTAAAAGATTTGAGACAAACCTTCTCACAAAATTTATTTTTCCAAAGAAAGATTGGACCCCTTTGATATTCTTAGGGACCTCAATTTTATCTATTGCTTCAATCCTCTTGGGATATATTTTTACTCCATCTTTGGATACAATATGTCCTAACAATTATCCTTTTGTAACTGCAAAATGACATATCTTTGGGTTTAGTGTTATTCCATATTCAAGGGCTCTTTGAAATATTTTCTCCAAATGCTTGCAATGATATTCTTCTCTTTTGGAGTAATCAGTTAAGTCATCTTAATATTCCACTATTATTAATCAATAAAATCCTCAAAAGCCACATCCATTGCTATTTGGAAGGTAGCCCTTGCATTAGTGAGTCCAAAAGGCATTTTGGCATACACATAGGTACCCCAAGGTGTAGTAAATGTTGTTTTATATTGTTCCTCTTCTTTTAATTTCACCTGGTTATACCCTAAGAACCCATCCACATTGATAATAACTCATTTCCTATTACCTTTTTCAACAATGCTTCCATGTTTGGCAATACATAATTGTCCTTTAATGATGATATATTTAGATTCCTGAAGTCTACACAAAGTCTGATATCAACATTCTTTTTTCTGACAGGAACTAAGTTAGAAACCCATGATGAGTGTCTAATTGGTTTTATTATGCCAACATCCCTCATCTTGATTAATTCATCTTTCATCTTGGGAGCTAAAGTTGGGTTTATTTATCTTTGCCTTTGCCTGAATGGTTTGGCATTTGGCTTTAAATGTATCTCATGTTGGAAGAGATCTTCTCTGTAAGCCTTAAGGTCATCCTAGGACCCAGCAAATACATGTCTATACTTTCTTAATAATTTGATGATGTCTGTTATGATCTTGGGGGTTAAGCTTTTACCCACAATATTTCTTTTGGAGATCCTTCATTTCCCAAGTTTATCTTCTCTACTTCATCCATTGTGACATTAGTGTTTTTATTTTCTATTTTTGAATATTTATTATCAAACAATCTTTCTAGTGCTATAAGGCCTTCGAAACCTTATTGGATTTAAGCTAAATGACTTCCTTTCCAAACAACATTTCTTTCCCATCCTCTATCTCTACATGAGCATTTAAGTCTATCAACTGATCTTCATATTCTTGCTCACGTGCTAAAAATCTGATTATATCTCGATCATCCTTGAATATTTGTCAGTTATTAACATTATCAGGTATAACAGGCTTAACTTCTACTTGAACTATGTCTTCACAAGGAACGTCATTATTCTTTAATGCCAAATTAGCCATAAAACCTACAAGGATATTTTCTGATCTATCTATCCAGTTACTAGAAAAAGCATCAAAATATTCTATAGAATCCCACACTTCATTTCTATACCTTTTAAGAGGAGGATGCTTAGCAATAAATTTATTCCTAACTTGAGAAACAATTAATTCAGAATCCCCAAAGACATTTAAACATTTGATTCCATGTTTATTAGCTATTCTCAAGCCAAGTAATAGAGCTTCATACTCTTCAACATTGTTAGTGCATTTGAAATCTAGTAAAAAATAATATTTAAATATTTTCCTATCAGGAATATTTAAATAACACCAACTCCATTACCATGCTTGCAACAAGCACCATCAAAATACATTTTCCAAATTGTATTGTTACCTACTTTTGCATGCAACCCAATAGATTCAATATTTTGCATTTCATCTTTTGAAATACTTACCTGAAAGTTATCCATATCAGAGTGACAAAAATGTGTAACCAGGCTTGGATCCACATCTTCAATAATATATGGACTTCGAGTATCCCTGTCAATTCTCACATCCCTACCATTCACTAGGATAGAAGCATAAGAAAAATCTAATTGAATACTACCTCCTACTAAACTAGACCATTGTCTAGACAAAAGCATCCCATAATTGGTAGGGATTTCAACAACAATAATATCCATTTTATATGACATTTCATGACATATAGGACATTTAAATTCAATATTTTTATTATGCCTACAACAGGAACTGATCTATTATCCATAGCATAATATCTACAAAATTTGGTATCAACAGTCATTCCTAATTCTTTCATAACATCATTAGGCATAATGTGTACCGCTGCACCAGAGTCTATCATACAATTCTTCACCATTTTATTATTTATTAACAATGTAAGATAGAGTGGATCAATTTGATTTCCATTTTTGCTTGATGTAGTTCCTAGATAAATAGCTGGAGGATCCTTTACTTCTTGGTTAAGATCTTCCTTATTACCTATAGAAGACAATATTTTCATAGCTTCATTTTTGCATTCAGGTATTTTAACTATTTCAAGCAAAGGAACAAATATTTTAACCTGAGATAATGCATTAGAGATAAAAGAACATTCATTGGGAAGAGATTTACTGACCACTTTTTCTTTTGTTATTTTTGGAAAGTCTTGAGGTTCTACCTATTTCTCTTGAGTAATGTCTTTGTGCTTCACCTTCTTTGGATTGTTTCCTTGGTCATATTTCCCTTGTTATGCATTCATTGTTCTATTCCTTAACAATGGTAATTTTAGTGACGATTATTCACCATTTGGCGAATGTCACCAGTCGGCTATCGGTGATTTGGCGAGTATATTGCATCTATTAGGTTTGGCCAATAGCCCAAATTTTATAAATATTGGGTTGAATGCTCGGGCCCATCGCCCCTCTGTTATTTAATTTTCTCCATTTCTTCTACAATATCACCAATCGAATCTATTTTTTGGACATGATAAATTTTAAAAATTCACCCACAATTTCAAAGCGGCCCCAAATCGACAGCCTATATTCACCAATGGATTTATACATATATATTTATAGGCAGCCCCAAATTCACATGTCATTTGGCGGATGCATATCTCAAACCGATGCATTTTTCCCAAATTTATTAATCGTAGCAAGTTATTGGGCGACCCATAATTGCGTCGGAAATAACATAAGATGTATTCTAATTACGCAAGCTTTGCCAAATATTTGTATACCTAATACCTCCCTCCAAATTCACCAAAAAGTATTGGTATACATACATTCATAAATCAGGGTTATTATACAAAATTTGGTTCGGTTGGTTCTGAATCTTTGATATCTCTATTTGATCAATAGCAAAGTTTCAGACTATTGAGTGTATTGGCGACTGCAACTGAGGCAAAGGTAAGTGATTATTATTCTGATTCCTAATTTCACCTGAGGTTTCACCTCTATCTGTCTGTGACTCTGCAATTTTGAGTTCATTCTTATTTAGAGGGGACCTGTTAGTGGTCATTGGTCAGTGTTGTCAGTTGTGGTCACTAGGGAGACCTTAGACATGTTTTTACGGCCAATGAATCATATTTATATATATTATAGTCTATTGTCATTTCTTCAACAAGTTAACATTTTTTTTGGCAGTTTTTTTTTTCGTTAAAGATGTCGAACAAGAATAAGGGTAAGGCTCCTACATATGGGGAAAGCCAAGAGAGGCCACCCAAGCCAGAAAAATGTAGAACCTTATCATTGTACTTTGGTGTTGGAAATGTTTTTGGCCAAAATCGGGAAGCTATTTCATCACAATTAGATTTAAAAGATTCACAACCTGAACCTACACAACATATTGAAGAAGTCGGTGGATCTGATATCTCAGATCATGATGAACTTGAAGAAGATTTTTAGGTAAATACCCATAGTATCCATAATGATAAAATCAACTTGGATGAGGTTGAGAATGCCAGAGATGATGATGGTGCAGGGAAGAAGAAAATAAAATGCAATTCAAAAAAGGATAGAGAATTAAAAAAAGATCGGATGTGGGATTTGTCGAGGAATTTTCAAATAGAATGGGTGTTAATGTATCCATTCATTGAACCAGTGGACAATCCAATTGAAGTTGAGCCTCCAGTAGAATGCATATGTAATATTTGCTCCAAGATAAATAAGAAGGAAAAGAGGTTGCAGCTAAAAATTGACAGCATAGAGAAGCATATGGGTAAAGTTTACGAAAAGAAAACCATAGATGGAGTTGAAAAATTAGTGATAAGATGGAAAACAAAGGAGGAATCTCAGCATGTTAGGAATGCAAAATTATTTGAATTTTAGCATAATATACAGACAAATCCTGCTGAAGTTAAAGGCTATATTGAAGTTTTTTTGGAAGAGCAATGGAATTAGAACAAATGGGAAAAGTTGTTCAGTTAAGTGTTGTCTTTGTATTTTGAGAAGAGGGCATCGTATGATAGGCTACCCATCATTGACTGCTTTATTACACTTTCTAAAAGTTTGTAACTATCCTAACAGTCACTGGTTAGTAAACAGTGGATGGGAATGGGCAAGTTGTCTTGTCGAGGTTGAAAAAGAGAATCTAAAGGCAAAAATTGAAGAGTCAAACTTTATTGCATTGTCTTTAGACGAGGTTACAACAGTAGATAATACTTCCTGGGTTTGCATGCATGTTTATACTGTACACAATTTTCTCCACCAACCTCGTCTACTAACTGTTGCTAAAATGAAGTATAATGTGATAGCGGAAAATTTATTTGAACTAGTAAAGAGTTCGCTAATTGAATATGGAGGTATAGATGACATGACGATTTCCAAAAAAATGGTGTATTTTTTAGTTGATGGAGATTCAATAATGCAAGGTCACAGGGGCGGTCTTTGCACAAAGATACAAACTTCTTATGCACCCTACGTTACTGTCATTCAATGCATGGCCCAAAGAATGAATCTAGCTTTTGGAGTTGTTAGCAAGCATGCTCCAGTACAAAAAAAAATGAATTTTTAATCAAAGATATCTACCAATACTTCTGTCGAAGTCCGAAATGATTCGGGGAGTTTCAACACTTTTCCAAAGGACTAACAGACGAGAACAAGCTTCTTAAGGATAATGATACCAAATGGATCTCTTTGGATGGACTAGCGCATCAATTTGTTTCAGAATATAAATCGTTGCTTGGTCTAATGAACTCAAGTCGTGAAGAATTAGGGCAACCAAAATTTCCTGAGCTACTGTGAAGGTTAAGTAATGTAGAGACACTCTTAATGTTAGAAGGTCTTCTCCCCATGCTAGAGGAAATGACAAATATAATTAATAAGGCCCAATAAAGAGCTATGTATATTGCAGAATATGTTGCACTGCATAAATTGACATGCATGACGCTCGATAATCTCTATCGATCATGTGATGATGTAAAATTTGCCAGCTGGCTCAAAATCACAGATTTGGACAATCTTGATAACTTTTTAATGATCGATGCAAATGGGGAGTTATGTGTAGAAGTACACGGAGTTGAGATACCAATGCACTACTTTTCCAGGGTCAAATCTGAGGAACCAGAAAAGAACCCCGAGAAGCGAGTATCAAGTGTTAAAAGGGAAGACTTTACTAGGATTGTTGAGTCTGTAACTGCTTCTACGAAGTACATTGCCTATGATATTTCCTCACAGATTAGAGCAAGATTCCCTCCAGTCAAACTACTTGAATCCATGGCTATTGTGTTTCCTCGATATTGGAGTATCAATAATTTGAAAGATTTTTGAACTAAGCTACTAACTTTGATAGATCATTTTTTGCAAAACCAAAGAGTTCAATGGAATAAATCTAAATGTAAGTTTAGATGAATCTCATTTGAGAGAGAAATCAGGCCATTTTTCATAGACAATGAGAGAACAATATAATATTATGTGGAAACCCTCTGAAGACGGATCAATAACAAGGCTTTGGAAAAATCTAGCTTAGAGCGAGTGTTGATTGATTCAATATCATAATTTTTCAAGCTTTCTGATTTATGTTTGACCATGATATTGGGGTCAGTGGAGGATGAGAGAATTTTTAGTGCTTTGGGGTTCCTAAATTCAAAGCTAAGAAACAAACTAGACAAGAATTTGCAAAATTGCTTGAGGCTCTATACATCCAGGTATGATGTCAATACTTTTCCTTATGATAGGGCACTAAAATTATGGAGGAAGAAATGTCAAAGAAGAGGGTTGGGCAACATTTCAAACCAAAGTGGGAGTGCTAGAGACAATGATGTTAGTGAATCATGTTAGAGTAGTCATAGTATAGCTAATAATTAAATCATTTAATTATTAGTCTATTATTCTCTATGCTTAAGTTATACTTAGGCAGCTTATAATTCTTTAGGGTTTTCACCTTTAGGGTTTCTGTATCCTTTTATAAGGACTCACTTCTTTGCATTTCATTAAGGAGATTGTATTTTGTATTTTCTATTGTTGATAATATAGAAGTTTTTTTTGTCAACATGGATTTCCAGTCTTTGGCTTTTTGGCCTCCATAGTTTCTTTTCTCTTCTTCTATCTGGTTCTTGCTTCTTCATGTGACAGTCTTGCATGCAGGTGTTCTTGGGTAGATTTGTCTTTCTCAAATCTAACATGGTATCAGAGCCATTCTACAGCTGGCTGTTCTTGTTTTGTTGAAGCGTACCAGACACAGAGGGTTTCAGAGGTTTTTCAGTGCTTTTTGTGATGTTTCAGGGGCAGGCTTTGGTTATGGTCACTTTGGGCTCAAACAGACATTGTCATTGAGCTAAGAGGACCCCAAAACCCTAAAAACAACATAAAATTCATCCATTTTGGACTACTGGACTCTAAGACAAAAAATTTTTGGTTCCTGTGCCGTACGACACAAAAATTGAGGCAAAAAAATTAAAAAAATATTTAAAAAATAATTTTTAACAGTTTTTTTTGGCTTTTACAAAGCGCGGGCAGTTGTTTTTAAATCGCGCAGCCGCGCCGTCGCTGCCGCTCCTCCACGGCCCAGCCAGCGCTCGGCCCACGCCGCCCTGCACCTCCCCGCCCCCCGACCCCNCTCTGCCTCCCCCGACCTCCGCCGCCCTCCGCGGCCCCAGCTACCCAGCTCTGCTGCTTCCCAGCTTTGCCGCCCTCCGCGGCCCCCGCTCAGCGGCCCCTCAGCGGCCCCCACTGGTTTCTGCTTGCCGCTCCTGGCGCCGTTCACTGTTCCCGCCACTGGATCGCCGCTCCGCCCGGCCCCGCCTGAGCAGCGTTTCTGCTAGCTCCCGTGGGTGTTTTTGTTAGGCGGCCGGTCCTATGAGCGACCGGGGGCTTCGGCCCAGCCCCCTGAGCGTGCCATGCGCCCGGGGGCCCAAATTGTTTCAGCCCCAGGGGCTTATTTTTGCCCTTTGGAGCCTTTCTAACCCCCCGGGACTGTTTTCGCTCTATCTTGAGCATCCAGGGGTCTTTTTATGACTTCCATATACCGTCGAAAAACTCTTTTTGAGCACTTTTTGATGATGGAGGTTAGGGTTTTGGGTTCTGCCATTTTGATAGTGTTTTTTGCTGTTGAAGTCTGATGTTTGTTTTTGCCTTCTGGGAGCCATATCTGGCCCATCCGGACTTCATTTTTGGCAAACTAGATATCGTCGAAAAGCTAGTTCAGTGACCTATTCAGTTGTAGGGGTATTTTTTCCAGATTCTACTCTAGGTTTTCTCTCCTCTGAGTTTGGCAGTTTTTGCACTCTGGTGGATTGCTTGGGTTCTACAGGTCCTGGGATCTCTTCTATTATACTTCTGGCTCACTCTTCTTTCTGACTTCTGAGCTTGTATGCTTCTTATGTTGCATCTTTGTTATGTAAATGCACTAAGATAAAGTGCCTACTTCTACATTTCTAGGATCTTGTACACCTTGTATGGTTGTTGTACTCGCACTCTGTTATAAAGTGTCATGGGGGGTTATGATGCTTATGCCATTTTATGCGCATCCACATTTTTCAAGTGAGCATACCTTCCACGACATTAGCCCATGCTGTGTGTCGGTGACACCACCCTTTATCCTGTGTTTGTACTTCTATTGCACTATTGGTGTTCCTGGTTCTGCTTTCTGCAGATGTTTCTGGCATTGCATTTCAGTGTTCCTGTCACCTCTCCCAATTCAGCATTGTGGGGGGGGTTCACCTGTTGGTTCTATTGCTTCCTGGTTTGATTGATCAGCTCTTCAGACATTGTCTTCTCTACCTGGTCATGCACTTCAGTGGGGGTTCCAGCAGTCTCTTCTGACAGAGTTTTTAGCCACATGCTTCGGAGATGTTTCTTGCTCTTTCTTGTTCCTCTCTATGGGACTTTTCCTAGATTGAAGGCTTAGTTTCCTTCATCTAGTTCATTTCTTGTACTTGGGTACCTGATCAAGCCTTGTTTCCGGGACCCATCTTTCCTTCTTTCTGCAGTAGTCTTTAGCTGTTTTGCTTCTCCCTAAGTTACACTTAAGGGGGGGTGTTAGAGTAGTCATAGTATAGATAATAATTAAATCATTTAATTATTAGTCTATTATTCTCTATGCTTAAGTTATACTTAGGCAGCTTATAATTATTTAGGGTTTTCACCTTTAGGGTTTCGGTATCCTTTTATAAGGACTCACCACTTTTATTTCAATAAGGAGATTGTATTTTGTAATTTCTATTGTTGATAATATAGAAGTTTTTTCTGTCAACATAGATTTCCAGTCTCTAGCTTTTTGGCCTCCATAGTTTCTTTTCTCTTCTTCTGTCTGGTTCTTGCTTCTCCATGTGACAGTCTTGCATGCAGGTGTTCTTGGGTAGATTTGTCTTTCTCAAATCTAACAAATCATGTACTAGTACTGGTAGTGTTGAACTTCAGTTAAGATGAGGTATGTAGAGTGAAGAAAACATAGCGAAGAACCAAGGAAACTATGATGTTGATGACGATGAATCTGAGGATCCCGATAATGAGATGATGTGGAAACTTGAATCATTGTCGAAGTAGTAGGTCCTAGGTATTTATTGAACTTATTGTTGTAGTCTAGACTCTACTCTCACTCTATGTATCTCATCATCAATCATGCATGATAGCATATTCCAATGTCAAAAACATAAATGTGGTTGATAATGTCGTCAATTCTACAATTAATAATGGTTTTCATTTGCGTTATTCAACTCACATGGTACAATTCTTGAAGATTTTCATTATTTTTGTTGAAAATATAACAATTCACAGAGATTATCATTAATTTATTTACAAATATGATACAACGTAACAATTCATTCATTAATAGTAGTAAGTAAACAACTCTGTGTGATTTTGTTTGCAAAATTCAATGACTCAATAGTTGTAATGCACCGCCAGGGAACCCAAGAGAGATTAACCTATAACATGATACTAAGTTTGATGAACAATTCTTTTTCCTAAAGTTTACACAATAAGACATACAATAGTGCGGAAGCAATTACCATTTAGTCATATAAATAAACACCAACATAGATTACAAGACTCAAGGGTTCCATGAGTTGAATTACGTAGAAGTAAAACTCAACTAAACAACACAACAAAAGATTTCATTTAAATAGTTGTAACAAATATAACTTACAAATACTAATTATAGCCCTCATGGATAACCATGAAACTTACATAAACTCACATCCACTGCACATGTCACAGGGTATGTAGTAATCACTCTAACAATATAATACAATATCTAGATTAGGTATTGTAGACATCCAGAAATATTAATATTATTATTATTATTAAATTCCCTCCTATTCCTCTAACTATTTAATTCAAATCAATTAAATAGTTTCATTTACCAATAGTTTAAACACTATTCTTATGTATTTTATTTAAATACATTTACCTCCATAAAATCCCCTTTTTAATAAATTT
>MU223528.1:499796-513073 GCA_018584345.1 Thuja plicata | reverse complement strand
ATGAATCATAGTTTTTCATAAGACTTTCATATCATCCTCATTCGCATTAGGATCATATTATCATTTTGAAGAGGATTTTGAGACTAGTTCTTCATAACTAGTTCTTGAATCTTTCTTCTTGTTTCTAATATTTCTTGTATTTCTTGCATTGGGATCTATGCTAATTGTATGTTTGAGAGAGCACACCCACATATAATCCAAATAAGCAAATCAAAATGACTAGATTAGGGTGCAAAATGTTATTTACTCATTTTTAGCTTAATCTGATGTTATTTGGTGTCTTTGTTGTCAGTTTGATCTCTTGCATATTTTTCTTGTCATGATATATGCTAACCCGCTAATGTTTGCATGTTTGAGCTTGCTCCCAACAGATTGAAGGACTCCATCTACACATTTTGGCACGCCCGGTGGGACCCACGTCCTTAGAATTTCTTATTTCTTGTCCAAAGTCGTTCAAAACACAAATCAGCGTCTCCGCGACACACAGAGGCATTTTTGAAAATGCTGGTTTACCCTCAATCATCGTTCGGCGTCCATGTTAAACGGTGTCTCTGATATGAATTGGCGTCTCCGCCTGATACCACCATTTTGACTTGTTGTTGACCCCAATTTTCATTTTATCGAGTTTATTTGTGTTCCCTGTTGTTTTTATACATTTGATCATTCTTTTTTTTAGCAGAAGTCAATTTTAAAAGCAGGCATAATGGCGAAATTTCATTAGGAACATTATTTCTTGATAAAGCAAAAAAATAACAGTTCTTAAGGGTCAATTAGCATTTAAAATAGGTTTTTGGGTAAGTTTGAAAGCTCACTAAAAAGACCAAAATAACCTATTGTGTTGTGTTTTGTGTTTGCAGGCAAATCAGTGTTTGCAAAAATGCTGGTTCATGAACCAGCGTCTGCGACACATGAATCAGCGTCTGCGCCTGGTATTAAAAATTTCTACATCTCTATTTTCTGGTTATTTCACGCACTGTTATTTTTGAACCAGAAAGTAGAATTGGCGTCTGCGCCCTGAATCGGCATCTGCGCTCTGTTAAAGTTTTGTTTTATATGTGCTAACAACTTTTGAGTGTTTTGTACTATTGCTTGTCAAAGATTTCTTTTTAAACTACTAATCAGTTGTTTGCAGCACCGCTTGTCAAAGGACGCCAAATCGAAACTACTCACGTTGTCTTGCAGGTTGCCTTGATCTAAATCGACCAAACGATTGTGTTTGTAATATTTTTCTAGGCACTTAGATTTAATTAGGAAGATTCTTTTGATTAATCCTAAGTGAATGCTAGGGGATTATGCTCTCTTCCTTTTTTGGGAAGATCAAAAACCTGGACACATTTACTTGGTGTTAAACAAATAGATCTTTGGGAATGAATAACTTGTCTTGCGTGTTTGGGGAGAAAATGACGTTGGATAGGAGATTATGCTCTTTTCCCCTTGTGGGAAAATCAGAAATCCAGACCCTTCTTATCGCCAATCCCATTTTTTCAAGTTAATCCTTTAGTTGGGCCTGCCAGTTGAGGAAAAAATCTCCCGGGAACGACCCACATGAGAACGAGGTGTAAGCCACACCACTCCAACTCACGTAAAACAAATTTACTCTTTGGGGCCAAAGCCTCGGGAGTCGATTGGCATCTGAGCTTATACTCGGCTCTCATCTAACTTAAGTGCGGCCTCGCGGTCTCAATCACATTTAAGTGACCACTTTTGTTAAGACGCTCTATGGGGCTATACGCCTGAATCATGCTTGCACGGACATAGAGGATACAATCGAACGGAGATCCATACTAAACACTCTAAGCTTAGAAGCTACCTAGAACACCCCTGAAAGGTGATAATACTTGTGCAAGGAAGATAGTAACCTCCCCAAGATCACTTGTACATTCGTTCCACCTTGAGCGTTTGGAACCAGATAATACGATGTCATGACTGGAGCCATTACGTGCTTGGTGATGGCCGTATTCTGATTAGCTCTTGTGTGTGTGCCTAAGCTTACGAGCAAGTATTTTCATGCTATGCCAAATTCTTTAGGTAGATTTTGTGCTTGAAGTGTTTGAAGAAACTGACAAATCCAATACACAGACAAAATATCCAGTTTTCAAAATTTGTCATGTGCTTATATCCTTCAAGGTTGCTTTGTCCCTTGTCAGATTGTTTTTAGACACATGCTTGCTATTTTCCAGTTTTGATTATGTTGAAAATGGTTCTTGCCATAGAATAATCTTCTTGAGAAATCAGAACACAATCAAGCCTTTTTGCCAATTTTCAAAAGACAAACATCTTTGGTCCTTCGTGAGATATGTCCTAAACTATTCATCCAAGATCAAGATTTGCTTATAGGACATGACCGATTCCAAGAAACACAAAAAAGTGAAAACTCCGTTACCACCCGTGCAAAGAGAATAAAAGAACACAACCTGAGAGGCTACCAAATACCAACACATTGTCAATTCTGTCAAGCAAGAAATTCACAAACAAGAACTATTTGAGAAAGTGATCTACAACAACAAGGTTGCTCGTTTCATGGGCAAATATCGTTTGAACTCCACTTTTGTTGCAATTGAACAATATGACTAGTCAGTTTACCACCACAAACACAAGTTTCTCCTCTTCTTAAGCTCACTTAGATTGCATTTTAGGACCTCCCTTAGGTTGCCATCTTTAGGAACACATCACACACTTATCCTAGCATGATCTTGCATCAACCAAATCAGTCCTAATCAACTTAGCATCATCTTAGTCATCATTCAAAAGCATCCCTGATCACATCCCTCACTTAGGTGTTGCAGGCCATTTTGAGTTGCTAAAACCTACATCTTAATCAAACCCCATCCTCAGTGTCCTTAAACTAAGCATTGTTTTCGGATAATCCACTTTGTCTTTTTGCAACCTCATCACCTCAATCAAAAGGTTGGTTTGCATTAACAAAGATTCTCGTCTGCCAAAGACCATAAGTCTGTCTTAGGTAGATAATCATATCCACTTGATCCTACACTAGGGAAAACAACCCTTGATCCTTGCATACATCAAACCATCCTTAATCCATAGAAGTTCATCCATCATCCTAAGCACATCCTAATCCTAGTTTCATCATCCTTAGTTTCCTAGGTACATCCTTGCATACATCTTGCATCTCATATTCCTTTAGGATAATCATTTCATGCCACCTATCACACGAGCCACTAAGAAGAGGAAGAACATGGATCCTAATCTGGCCGCTAGCTCATCTAATCCTACGACTAAGAACACCAACACCATGGTCACTTATGCACCTCATCCCAATGATCAAGTTGAACATATTTGGGTAGACACTAATGAAATTCCCACTCTAAGTGCCGTGGAAACTTTTATCAATCATCCAATGCTTGTCCACATGATAAATGCCATGAGTGGACGTGACAGCAAACAGGTACTCTTGGACATCTAACAACAAGGACTTCAACTTCCACCTTGGCTAATACCCACACTTGTTACACGACCTATGACACCTCCAGAGGAACGTTCTTATCCTACCAGAAATGAAGTTTTTGATCCATTTCAGCGAGCCCTACAAGTGGGAACCCTTCTCGCACAAGTAGTGCATCCCTCCATTCCATATCCCATCATACACACAACACCAACACCTACCATAGAAATCCTGCCTCTTGATGCCACGTCAGCACCACAAACAATACCTCCCGTCACTATGCAAACACCTCCACAAGCCACCATTGCTCCTCCTTCACAAACAATCCCAACATTCATTGAAAATTTTCCACCACCACCACCATTTAGCACACAACAAACCACCTTTCCATCTGTTACTATTCAACCTGTTCAAAGTACTACAACTGGTTCACAACATCAAAGCACCCAAGTATCCATGCCTATTCCACCGTTCTTCACCACAGGCATGCCACCTACCAACGCATATAACCAACCCTTATTTTTGCAAGGTTCCCCTTTTCCTACTCCACCAGCAACACAATCACAAAAAATGCCAATGGTTCCACCTCAAACATTATTCAACCCAAATCCTCCTATGTTGCAACCATCCACGAATCCATTCGCCATACCCCAAATTTCCATACAACCTATCCAACAGCAGCAACCTATCCAACAACAACCTATCCAACAGCAACAACAACAACCTATCCAACAACAGCAACCTATCCAGCAACAACCTATCCAACAACAACAACCTATCCAGCAACAACCTATCCAATAGCAGCAACCTATCCAGCAGCAACCCATCCAACAGCAACAAATTACTAACCCCTTCATATCTCAAGCACAACAACAGTCGATCAACCCCTTCGTAGCTACACATCATACTCCTCAAATCACATAACAACCACAACCACAAATGCAGGGGGCAAATCCTTTTGTCACACAACCAATGCAACAGTTTGCTAGTCCTTTTATCCAACCCCTGCAACAACAGCAAACTCATCCTACCAGTTACATAGCTATGTCATCTTCTGCTGCATCACAAACAATTCCCCCTCCTCAACAAGTTCTCACTGGGGGCATTCTACCACAAAGAACCTATATGGGTGCATAGAAAACTCATCCCGCATATCCTACGCCGCAACAAATACAAACATTTTTCCAACAGCTGCAGCAATCTTATCAGATGCCAACACCTCCTCTATTGCAGTATTCCACTCAACCCCAATTTCCACCACAGCAACCCTCATACAGTGACCAGCAACCATTCTACCAAACACCACAATATCCCCCATAAAATCTCTCATATTCACCATTTGATCCATATCATGCACAAGGCAATCCTACAATTACAATAAAAAATCCTCCCCCACAAACCAATCCTGAATGGGAGGAAATGAAGAATGCTCTCAAAGAGCTAAAAGCTGGGACAAAAGCCAAAACATTCAAGTTCGAAGTATGTCCATATCCATTTGACAGATCCATCATTGTTGTACCCTTCCCCAAACACTTTGAGGCCCCAAAATTTGATAATTATCGGGGGAAGGGTGATCCTGTGAGTCATGTAAAAGAATTCTATATGGCCTGCCAAGAAGTGGCCTACAACGATAATTTTCTCATGAGACTATTTCCCAAAAGCTTGGGAGGCACCGCCCTTGAGTGGTTCTACAAAATTCCTTATGGCACAGTCTCCACCTTCGCAGAGCTATCCGAAAAGTTTGTAGCCCAATATGCGCATAATATTGAAAATGAACTCTCACTCCTTGATCTATGCAATTCCAAACAAAAGGGAGGAGAAAGCTTGGCTGATTATCTTCAACGCTAGCAAGGGCTTACCACAAGGTTGTCGTACCAACCCCCAGAATAACATCTTATCAAGATTTTCATTAACAACCTTCATCCTAAGCTTGCTTATCACATGCGTATGAATTGCATACGAACTTATCATGATATCAGGATCAAAGGTATGGACCTTGAACGAGGCCTCGTTGAAGAGGGTACGATTAAACATTATAAAGAATCTCAGCCAGATAAACATAACAATGACCGATCACGATATTGGAACAAAAACAAGAATGTGGTCACAGATGGAGCCACTGACACCAAACATGTCCAGGTTGTTGTAGCGAGTCCTAATGTGCCAACTCAGACTTATCAACAAACACCAGTAATGTATTCACAACCATCTCCCACGTATCCTCAACAACCATATCAGCAAAACATGCACCCTCAAGGTGCGCCCATATACCCTCCTCCAGGAACAGCCCATCAACACAACTATCAAGGTCCTATGAACCATACCAATGCTATCTCAGTCCCTCACAGACAACAAAGATCTCACGCTTCAAATGTGCCACAACGCACGTTTACCCCTCTAGGTGAACCCATGGATGTCATCTTCTGCAAGATGGTCCAAGCAAACCAAGTCATATATCCTAAAACACAACCGTTTGATGACTCAACTCCTAAGCCTACCTGGTACAAAGAAAACGAGTACTGTGAATACCATCGTGTCAAGGGACATACCACTCTCAAATGCATGAAGTTGAAACATTATATCCAAGATCTCATTGATCGTAAGGAAATTGAAGTGGATTCCCCAACACAATCATTGCCAAATGCAAGCTTAAAAATTTATCAGAATGCATTCCCTAAACACACTTCCGGTACAGGTCCAGGCAATCCTACTCAATCCTCTAATCAAGGAAAGGGTAAACAAGTAGAAAGTGTCGATTGAAAATATTATACCAATGCTTATATCAATTATGATAATCTCATCGGCTGCATATCTCAAGTTCAGTCCTCTGTCAATGTCATTCATGTCAAGGGTATTGATAATCAATGCGCAATCACTACTCGTAGAGGAAGTATAATAGTTGCAAGTGTCCTGCCCCATCTGTTGGGACCCAATATAACATTTTGGAACACCTTGGGAATACTCCAGCCCAAATTTCCATTCTAGATCTTCTCCGCACATCACCCGCCTACCAAGAGATTCTCAATAAAGCCTTGCATGATTCCCATGTCCCCAGCGACATCAACCTCACTGAGTTTCAAAACCTTGTCAGACACCTATCTACATCCTATGGGGTCTCATTTAGACCAACAGACATCCCCTCTGACGAAACCGATCACAATCTTCCACTCCGTATCGCTGTCATGGTTAAAAAATTTGCCATCAAACGAGTCATGATAGATAATGGATCGACCCTAAATTTGTGTACTCTAAAATTCATAAAATAGTTGGGATGCACTGAGGCAGATATCACAAATGAGGTCATCACAATAAAGGCATATGACAACCTGGAGCGTACTTCTGAAGGCACCATTATCTTACCCATTCAAGTGGGTCTGATTATCCAAGAAACATTATGTCATGTTGTTGATCTTGACCTTCCATACAATATCCTCCTCGGACGCCCATGGATTCATTCTATACAAGCTATTCCATCCACCTACCATCAGTGCATTAAATTCCCATATAAAGGCACTGAGATCACCATCAGAGCCGATCCCAAGCCCTTCGCATACTGCAATGCGTTGGAGACATCTTTTCCATGTTCCACTCATTGCCCCAAGATTGATATTGGCTCTTCTGTCACCAGCTCATCTAAAATCCATTCAAATCCAGAGACAATCCTTTCATCCACCTTGTCCACGGTCAAGATCAACAACAACGGATGTGGTGAGTACACTTTATCTGATGCCTTCGCAGTTGGAGCATTGCATGTTGATCCCCACACTCAAGGCCGCCAGCCTAATTCAAGAAAAACAGAATCAGAAACAACTAGGACACTACAATTTGGTCCTACCACTTTTGTGTCACAAGGTATTTCGGTTGGCCAAGAAATGGAACCAAACATCAATCAATAGATATACAAGGATCCATCATCCCAGGACACAAGTCGGCTTAATTACTTCAAGGACAAGTATCCCACGACACACAAAATGGTGACAGAAAAATGGAACTATCAAGGAGGTGGCCTTGGTCATGAAGAACAAGGGATGAAAGATCCTATTGTGCCAACCCGACTCGAAAAACACCTGGGTCTTGGTATGGGCTCTGACACAACTGGGGGCACCAATGAGTTCATCAATTACTCTTCTTGTCAACCCCTGGGTGAAATCATCGAAATCAAAGATATTCCGGAAGAGAAAATTGTGAAAGCTTATGATGATATTGACGATGACACCTTCCTGGGAAATTTTGTCCTACAACAACTATCCATCCTTTTCATTGACCTCCCTCTCTGCCATCCTGAACTCATAGACTGGGACCAACCAAGTGTCGTACACATTGACGAGTTCCAAAGTGAGGACGCGCTTCTAAGATTTATGGGAGCAATCGAGCAAAGTAGTGACCAAGGGCAACATTCAACATATGTCTACAAATTGGACCCAAAGGCATACTTTGGGGAAGAGGAGAACTTTAGTCGCAAGAATGATACAGAAAATCAAAATAAAAAAGAGAAAAATCAATCTTCTAGTGAAAACCCCTATGGGGCACTATTTGATCACAAAAAAGTAAAAACAAAGGGCGTATCCTCTGGTGAAAACCTCTTTGAGGTGCTAGAGGATGATGATTCTCCTCTTCCTCTTATCCAAGATTATAGGCCTGAGCAGTCATCAATTCTCATCAAAGAAACAAAACCTGTTAATTTGGGTACCACGAAAAATCCTGCCATCACTTATACAGCAGCATCTTTGTCTGAAGAAGAAGAACATGATCTTATCGCTTTGTTAAAATAATCCATCAACAAGTTTGCATGGTCTTACTCTCACATGCTGGGGTTAGACCCCAACTTGGTGGTTCACCATTTAGCAGTGGACCCAAATGTCAAACCTGTTAAACAAAAGCTCAGAAAGATGCATCCTAAAGTCGCACTACTTGTCAAAGCAGAGCTGGAAAAATTACTCCACGCCAAGATCATCCGCCCCATCAATTATTCTGATTGGATTTCCAATATGGTGCCTGTCGCTAAGCCAGACAAATCAATCAAGATATGCACAAATTTCAGAGACCTTAATATGGCATGTCCCAAGGACGATTTCCCCCTGCCAAACATAGACATGATTATAGATCTCACAGCAGGACATGAGATGTTGTCACTCATGGATGGTTTTTCTGGATACAATCAGATCTACATCGCAGAAGAAGATCAACATAAGACAGCATTCACAACCCCTTGGGGCACCTTTTGCTACAACATGATGCCTTTTGGATTAAAGAACACAGAGGCAACATATCAGAGAGCAATGACTGTCATTTTCATGACATGATACACAAGATCCTTGAGGACTATGTGGATGACATATTGGCAAAAGCAGTTAAAAGAGAAGACCACCTGGATGTTCTGGAATGTGTCTTTGACAGAATTGGACACTATTATTTAATGCTCGATCCTAAGAAATGTGTCTTTGGAGTCACATCAGGGAAACTCCTAGGCTTCATTGTATCCCGATGAGGCATTGAAATTGACCCAAAGAAAATAAAAGCTATCATGGAGATGCCTCCACCAAAAACACTTCGACAGTTGCGCAGCCTTCAAGGAAAACTACAATCTGTGCGCCGCTTCATCTCTCAACTAGCAAATAAGTGTCAACCCTTCACTCATCTTCTGCGCAAAGACAACACATTTCGGTGGGATCCTCAGTGTCAGAAAAGATTTGACAAGATTAAAGAATATTTGGCTAATCCACCCATTTTGGTGCCTCCTGTACCTGGTCGCCTGCTCATCTTATATATTTCTGCTACTACAACAGCACTGGGGGCACTCCTTGCTCAATTGAATGATGAAGGCAAAGAAAGGGCCATATATTATATCAGTCAAACTTTGGTGGGTTATGAGCTTAACTACTCTCCTATGGAAAAGGCATGTCTGGCAGTGGTCTTCGCCACTCAAAAACTTCACCACTACATGCTTAGTCACACAAGAAAGCTCATCTCAAAGGTGGATCCCCTCAAGTATCTACTTTCCAGGACTACACTTACAGGTCGAATGGAAAAATGGGTTATGCTGCTAAGTGAATTTGATATCCAGTATGTTGACAGAAAGGCTATTAAAGGACAAGTCATTGTTGATCAGCTAGCTGAAGCACCACTGGTAGATGCATATCCTCTAATCACAGAATTTCCAAATGAGCACTTGTATATGGTAGAAGAACAACCAACATGGCAACTTTATTTTGATGGGTCCTACACAGCTCGTGGCGCCAGGGCAGGCATACTTTTTGTCACACCTCAAGGTGACTATATTCCCATGTCATTCAAATTGGGATTTTCCTGCACAAACAACATTGCAGAATATGAAGCGCTAATTGCAGGACTCCGCATGGCCATAGAATGGAATATCACAGATATCAAGGTCTTTGGTGATTCCCAACTCATCATCAAACAAGTCTTAGAGGAGTATCAAACCAAAGATGATAAATTGACACCATACAAGCAAATGGTTGACAAGCTGAAAGAACATTTCCTCCACTTGCAGATAACACAGGTACCACACGTACAAAATAAAGCGGCTGATGCAATGGCCACAATTGGTTCCCTTCTTGAGATTCCTCACAAATCTACATAATATGAATTCTTAGTTGAGCAACTACACGCTCCCGCTTATGAGAATGATGAATCAAATCGTGTATGTGTCTTGGTTGGTCCCCAGTCCCCGTGGTACCACGATATCCAAGCTTACCTACAAAATGGTATCATATCTCCCCATCTCACTGCCAAAAAATGCCAAAATTTTATTCGAAGAGCATCCCGTTACACCCTCATAGCCAATACCCTATATCGTCGAGGCTATCACAACGTACTTTCCAGATGTTTAGATGAAAATGAAGCCGCCCAGGCTTTACAAGAGGTACATGCTGGAATCTGCGGTGCCCACACGAGTGGCATGGTCCTAGCCAAGCAACTTCTACGTATGGGATACTACTGGCCTACAATGGAACATGATTCTTGTGAATTTGTCAAAAAGTGCCTCCCTTGTCAATAACATGCTAATCTGATTCATGCTCCTGCTCAAGATCTCAGACCTATTGCGCCTCCTTAGCCTTTCTCTTGTTGAGGTTTTGACCTCGTTGGTAAGATTACTCCCCTCTCCTCTGAAGGCCACAAATACATAATCACAGCTACGGAATACTTCACAAAGTGGGTCGAAGCAATTCCACTCACACTTACTACCGGTGTCTAGATATCCAAATTCATCCTTTACCACATCATTTTCCGCTTTGGCATACCCTCCACCATCTTCACAGATCACGGTACCCCATTTGAAAATCAACACGTTAGTGATCTTTGTGCTCGTCTCCATATCCATCATCATTTCTCCAGTCCATACTTCCCGCAAGGTAATGACCAAGCTGAGGCAACTAATAAAACCATCCTCAAAATCCTCAAGAAAGTTGTCAATGATACGGGTTGTGATTGGCATCTCCAGATTAATCCCGCCCTCTGGGCATGCCGCACTTCTTATCGTTCTCCTACTGGCACCACTCCCTATTCCCTAGTCTACAGTGCTGAAGCAGTCTTACCAATTGAGGTTGAACTACCCTCACTCTGAGTATCTCTCAGAGGCCTGATTGATGATGAAGATTACCGGGTGGCACGACTCACACAGCTAGATCTCCTAGATGAAAAGCGCCAGCAAGCTTATGATCACTTGATTGTCTACCAAAATAGACTTAAGAGAAATTATAAAAAGAAGGTTCACCCACGTCAGTTCCAAGTAGGAGACCTTGTGCTGAAAGAAAATCAAAAAGTGGGTATTGATCGTGAGAAAAAAGGCAAGTTTGAAGTCACCTGGAAAGGCCCATATGTTGTCACTGCATGCTTTGGTTCTGGGGCATATCAACTCTCTACCCCATAAGGAGAATCCTTGAATGATCCCATTAACATCATTCATCTTAGGCGCTTCTATGCCTGAAGGCTAGTTGTTCATTCTAGTTATCTGAGAAAATCCATAAAAAGTATAAAAAGTCCTAAAAAAAGCACAAAAACAAAGAAAGAGATCAGCTCTAAACAAACTAGAAAATTTTACCTACAAAAACTGAAGAAAATTCTATGGAAGAACCCAGAGCACTTGGAAGCACTGCCAAACAGTCCTGCAAAAATCCCTAAAAAATAGAAAAATGAAGTTGAAAAACTGGTTGTCATAGTGAAAACCTGGTAAACAGGCACGTGAGGCAACATAAAAAAATAAATCAAAAAGATCAAAAAAATAAAAATAAAATCAAAAAGATTCAAAGAAATCAAAAAGAGAAATAAAGAGAAAAATTTTTGTCCAATGGTGAAAACTTGGCAATCAGGCGCCTTGGACAAGTATGGGTGATGAAAACCTGGAAACAGGCATCACACATAGTGGACAGTTCCATTATCTATCAAAATCTTGTCTCCAGCTATTCCCAACACCATTTCCACTTCCCCTGTATTCCCAGGTGTTCCATATGTACTAGTCTGCCATGCTTTTCATGAGGTTTTGTACACATAATCTTGTACATTGTTGTTCATACGAATCCTGAGTGTTAGTCCTGTAATTAGTTTTGGGTTCTCGTAGGATGTTTCTCTCCTCTTGAACTAATCAATCTGCAAACACTTTTTATCACACGTATCAAGCCAAGTAACGTGATCCAATCCAAAAACTTGGTAGGAACTTTGTATATACTCGTTATGACTAGTCACTTGTAATTAAGCCGCTCGGTTTGGTCCTTGTACATTCGTGAGACATCCCATCCTCCCACCATCATCCTAACATCCTAAGTCGTCGTCCTGCTAACATTCCTTGTCCAATTCTTCACAGTTCACCTGTCTGGTCTATTAGCTGATTATGACACACACCAAAAAAATAATAAAAAAAATAAAAAAATAAAAATAACGATAATTTTGAGATTCAAATGTCACATTTGTTTAACCTCAAACAACTCATCTTCTGATTTCTTCAATTGCACTTTGCTTTCCTTCGCTCTAGATGCTTTTGGGTATTGAAAGAAAGGAAATTGATGCAGAGAACAACTGAAAGAAAATCCAAGAACAAGAGATTGATAATCTGTCGTTAGTTGGTGTCTCGCATTGTCACCTCACCTTGCATTATCAAATCATTTTAGCATCATGTTATTTTGCATTTTAAGATCATTTAAGGTCTTGCATTTTAAGATCATTTCAGGTCTTGCATTTTAGAGTCATTTAAGGTCTTGCATTTTAAGATCATTTAAGGTCTTGCATTTTAGAGTCATTTCAGGTCTTGCATTTTAAGATCATTTAAGGCATCTTGCACCAAATTTATAGCAATCAAGTATTCCAACTAGAGAGGATCCAGTTCATTATTAGAATTCATTAATCTTATTAGATTCATCTTGCATTTTCAGGTCCATTTCATTTAGATTTTAGATTTCAGGTCCATTTCATTTGCATTGTTAGATTTCAGATTTCAGGTCTATTTCATTTGCATTGTTAGATTTCAGGTCCATTTCATTTGCATCATGTTAGGTTCATTATCTTGCATTCATCCATTTTTATTATTTAGGTTCATTTTAGATTCATTCATCTAGCATCATTTGCATCATGTTAGGTTCATTATCTTGCATTCATTCATTTTTATCATTTAGGCTCATTTTAGATTCACTCATCTAGCATCATTTGCATCATGTTAGGTTCATTATTTTCATTATTCAGGTTCATTTTAGATTCATTCATCTAGCATCATTTGCATCATGTTAGGTTCATTATCTTGCATTCATCCATTTTTTATTATCTAACATCATTACAACATTTAGGTTCATCATATCATTTGCATACTTAAATCATTGTATAAACATGAATCATCCATACATAATCATTTAACATAAACACATAT
>MU223528.1:470725-499471 GCA_018584345.1 Thuja plicata | reverse complement strand
TATATATATATATCAATGTCTGTCAATAAAATATATCATGTGCACCTCAGTGCCAATATACATGTATAAACTCTCAAAAATACAAAACTGTGTGTCCTTTCATCCTCTGATGGCTCATGCTGGTGGCTGTGATGACTCCCCACCCTGTCCTGGTGGTGGACGTGGTGGCATCCCCACTGATCCCTGTGAGGCAGAAGTCCGCGCTGTGCTCTGTGACCAAGATCTCTTTGAATAATCCCATCTCTGTCCCTCTAGAACAAGTTGATGATAGAGAGCTCTATAGTGCGCTGCCTCCCTCCCTGCCCTGTTCGCATCCGTATGGGCTGCAAACGCATCTGACACCACCTTTCCCACTCCACTTGTCACTGCCGCTTGTCGAGCGATATCTCGCTCTGCCTTGTATGTCTTGGCCTGCCTCAATGTTGCATCCCTCTCTGAGGTCAATGCATCAATCTTCTCTGTAGCCTGATCCATCTGTGCGGTCAGCCTCTCTAAATGCCCTGTTAGTGTGTCTACCTCAATATGCAGCTCGGCAGCATCCTGTGTCAGGTCTACCATAGAGAACTCGCCTGAATCCACTCTGCCCTGTAGAGTATCCAGTGCTCCCTCTGCCCTGTTAGCCCGTGCCGTCTCGGTAGCCAATAATCCCTATATCCAGGCTATCTCAGTGTGTAGGCTCGCATCAGACACCACAGCCTCGTCTAACAACCCCCGCAGTCTAGTGCACTCCGTCTATATACTGTCTCGCTCTGCGAGGACGGTATCATGTGTCTCCTGAGACACAAAACCTGCTGGTGGCCCCTGTCCCTGATCCTGTGGTGGCCCTGCTAGTGGCCCCTGTGCCTGATCCTACACCTGTGGTGGTGCCTGTGCCTGTGCTTGTGCCTGTGCTGGGGCCTGGGCTGGTACCTCTACTCGAGCCCTCACTCGTCTCTGTGGCCTCCTCCTCTGTCCCGCTGTAGAGCTCTCAGGGCATCCCCAACCTCAGTCCTGTCATCCACATCTACATCTCCTGTTGGCTGCTCATGCACAACCACCTGTGCTGAATCTATCAATCTGACAGGTGTATGTGTTGCCCACCACGCAGCATACTCAGGCGTCATGCCTGCATCTACAATATCTGGTCGCGCCACAAAGTCCAGCCGTGGCATATCTCTCCAAGATGCCCTCATTGTGAGAGCATCCATATACCTGCCCCATGTACCAACCTCCCTCGTGACATGAGGATGTAAGGCATCCTCTGCCACCACCCCCTGCTGTACACCAAACTGCCTCCTGACCTTGGATGGTCGATATCTCTCAATCTGATGAATCATCCTTCCCAGTAGAAAATAATCAGTCTGCACATATGAGAGGTATAGGAAGTCCTCGAATCCATCCTCTACCCCTGTCATCCAGTCCATCGTCCCCCATGGCTCACATAGCCTGTACGGGGTCCAGCAGAAAACTTGAATCTCATCTAATAGTCGCCTCCAGTAACCTGTCTGTTCGACAGATGTGTATCTAAGGGGGAGCCTGTATCTATAGGCATATGGCTCCCCTGGCTGCTGAGACTCTCTCACCCTCATGGGTCGGAACACTGCAATGTGCTCCCAGGCCCACACTAACAACAATGTGACTCCTGTCCCCATGTTGCGTGCCTCACGATACGCAGCCATGTGGAGGTCATGGTATAGTTGACCTAGGATGACATATCCCCAGTAGTAGGAAGTCCCCTCAAGCATCTGTGTCAGTGCCCAGGACCACCCATCCTGAATCCATGTCCTACCAGGTCCGCTAACATGCGTCCCCTGATCAATCCAGCAATATACAAGGTTATGCGCTGAAGTCCCCTATCCACAGCTGCCTGCCAAGGCATCCAGGTCCTATAGGTTGGTATCTGCCTCATCGAGCGTCAGAACATGATCTCCATATAATGCTTGCAGTCCTCTAATCTGTACTAAGGAATTGCTCCTCGGATCGGGATCCTCAAAATCTGCCACACGTCCTCTAACATGATAGTGGCCTCTTCAGTCGGCAAGTGAAAAGTCATCTTATCACTGTGCCACCGCTCGATCAAGGTGGCCATCATACCATTGTGCGCTCGTAGCCTAGGCCAACAGGGCACATAGTCAAGTCCTACTACTGCTAACAACCCCCAGTCATCCTCTGTCAGCTGCGCCTCCAGTTCCATCATCGGTGGCCAATGCTCCCGTGATCCCAAGGGTGGGAACTGCTCCTGCACAATTTTCAGAAG
This sequence comes from Thuja plicata, assembly GCA_018584345.1. Classification (NCBI taxonomy): domain Eukaryota; kingdom Viridiplantae; phylum Streptophyta; class Pinopsida; order Cupressales; family Cupressaceae; genus Thuja; species Thuja plicata. Next base: position 497,235 of record MU223528.1, on the reverse strand, counting down.
CCACCATGTCAGTTGCTTATTTTTCCTAAGCCTAGTCATAACCCTTCCCAGAATGGGGCATTTTGCCCCTAGGTCTCATGCCGACCCATCCCCGATTCTTTCCGGGTCCCCATTGTTTCCTTTCCCAACAGCGTTTGCCCTTTTAGGCGCAAACGTCGGTTCAACCAAAAATGTCGGTTCATACACCAGCGTCTCTGACTATTTTCCACAGACCAGCATCTTCGCAGCCGCCGGTCCAGCTACCCGCAGCTCCAGAGGCCGCCGATCTGGGGATCAGCGTCTGTAGAGACGTCGATCCGGGGATTGGCATCCTCGCAGATGCCAGTTCAAGAACTGGCGTCTCCGGTCTGAAACCCATTAAAACCTTATTTATGACTATGTTCCCCCCGCAAAACATAATAAATGCATTAAAAACTAAAAATACAAGGTCATGGATAGTCTACTCACCGGGATCGGTCGCTCGGTGGGCCTCCCGTGTGTCGTCATGCGCTCACCAAGCTGCCCCTTCATCCTCTTGTCAGCCATGTTTTTCACTCAGAGCTCAGTTTTTACTATTTACTATTCAGAAATGACCTTCATTTGCCCCCCCAGCCCCTAATATAGCCCCTGTTTTCTTGAAATTTTGTATATATTATCATTTTGCACATTTTGTCCTGTTGCATAAGCCTCAACACATATAAAATTTACCCAAAAACATTCATAAATCATTCAAAAATCCAAAAAAAAAAATACAAAAAATTTGAAAAAACCAAAAAAATCCAAAAAAATACACAAAAATTCAAAACTTCCCCAATACTCACACAATCACGCCATAAACATTCTTAGACATGATTTTGCCTCTTGCAACTGCGATCATATGTTTCACAAAATCACTTTTAGTGGCTGATTATCCTTGCATTTCAGTCTGTTCCCAGTTTTTTGCCAGCAAATGTCTTTTCATTTAATCCCACAAAATCATCATCTCGCCCGTCAGGATGCATCCTTCCGACGTCGGCATATCAGATATTTCATTGCTATCTCTTGTTCATGGAAAGAACTTTGGACTGAATGACTGCTTGGTCATGAGGCCTTCTTTAATGATTTTATCTTTTTGTGTGTCACTATCACCCTACTCATCACTACCTTGATCTGCTATATCCTGGTATGTGGTGATGGGTCGAGATTGATACATGTGTCTTTTGCAGTGTGGTTTGCTTGCGTGTCTAGTCCACGCAAAGGAACTTTGTCATCTGTGTTTTCTAACACCTGATGCATACCTCCTCTTGCAATATTAAAATTGGATGTGCTCTCCATATTTTTCACACAAATGGATCCTAATGCATAATTAGTTGCATTTAGTTTGCATTCACATTATTAGCTGCATTGTTCATTGCATTCCAGAAAGCTTCTCTTTATTCCCTCCCACCTTTCCTCTTTTCCATTTTGTCCTTTTCGAGAAAATCCCACACCACTGTCTTCGCTGTGTCCTTTTCTCGAGGGGGCACAATCTCATATCAATCATCCAATGACTCATTTTTCTTGTCTTTGACGAAACGTCACTTGTGACGCTCCATCAAAGAGGGAAAAAATGTAGACATCCAAAAATATTAATATTATTATTAATATTAATTTCTCTCCTATTCCTCTAACTATTTAATTCAAATCAATTAAATAGTTTCATTTACCAATAGTTTAAACACTATTCTTATGTATTTTATTTAAATACATTTACCTCCATAAAATCCCCTTTTTAATAAATTTATATTTATTAAAATCCTCCATTTTTTCCTAATTCTTCTAAGCTGTGATTTATTCAAATCTAATTTGAATTAAATCTAAACCCTAGCTAGGAACCTATTAATCCTACCCTAAAGCCTATCCTACAGCCTACCCTATTCCTACCCTACTCCCATCACCTCACATCCTAAGTATGTTTCCACATCTGACTGCCCTTTGATCATGCTTAGATGGGCAATTCCTAACCTTTTTAAGGTTAATGGGATGCACACCCACATGGGGAAATTATTTTCAAAGTGGGTACCCATTCTTATCAAATTCCCCTTACCACTTTGTCTCCCCTTGTTGAAATATTGAGCCACTCAATATTAATGCCATTTTTGACTTGAAATTTGGTCATATTTCAAAGGCTTGTGCTTCCTATGTGGATCTTATGTGGATGCCACATAGGTGCCACTTCATCCAAGCCTCTCCTCTCTAAAAATCCTATAAGTAGAGGCCTTCTCCTCTCATATTTGCATCTCTCAATTTGCATTGTTATCATGCTAGTGTTATCTTAGAATTATCATTTTGCTTTCATGCTAATGATATTAGATGTTAGTTTACATTTGCCTTTGCTTAGATCATTTAGAAATCACATGTTAGGATCTTAAGTTGGTAAATGAATCATAGTTTTTCATAAGACTTTCATATCATCCTCATTCGCATTAGGATCATATTATCATTTTGAAGAGGATTTTGAGACTAGTTCTTCATAACTAGTTCTTGAATCTTTCTTCTTGTTTCTAGTATTTCTTGCATTTCTTGCATTGGGATCTATGTTAATTGTGTGTTTGAGAGAGCACACCCACATATAATCCAAATAAGCAAATCAAAATGAGTAGATTAGGGTGCAAAATATTATTTACTCATTTTTAGCTTAATCTGATGTTATTTGGTGTCTTTGTTGTCAGTTTGATCTCTTGCATGCTTTTCTTGTCATGATATATGCTAACCCGCTAATGTTTGCATGTTTGAGCTTGCTTCTAATAGATTGAAGGATTCCATCTACACAGGTATCACATGCGATACACTAATACAAGATTACAATATAATGAATGATAAGTGTTGGAGATTTGATTCTGAACAGTTGGTTGATTGTATGTTTGTCATTGATGACAACATATAATACACAAAAGTACTTCTGTATGTACTTATCCATATGATAACATGAAGACCAGTGTGGATAGATACATGTTTTTGACATGTTTACTATGCTATGTTCATACACGCAGACCCAGATATGAAGTTTCAGTAAAGATATGTAATTCTATTATTGATGGTTACAGTTCTGGAGGAATAACGGTTTAAGGCCGACATATGTAACGTGTTGACTGAGTTGCACCTATCTTCAGGATATGTGTGTGTATATTCATGATGAGTTATGAGTTGTTGATATTAATCTAAATGCACCAAACATATTTCAAGAAGATTGCAAAGTTATGATTAAATTGATAAAGCTGACTTAGTGAAGCGATGCGTCTATTCAGTTAGTACTTGCGCGGTTGTAATTATGCTTGCGCACTTAGTAGAGCCGACAAGGATGTTAAGAAGAGTTGTCCTATAGGTCCCATGATCTCATACTTGGTGTATGTACTTATAGGTCATTTGTAATAAGAAGAGTTGCGAAAGCCAGAGATTAGAAAAGCAGAGCAGAGTGTTAAAGCAACAAAGTTATATTTATCATATGTTGATAATATAGATATCGAAGTAGAAGCTTTCAGAACATAGAGAATATTGTTTTAGTGCTTTACAAGAGGTTAAAGGATCGGTGCATAAAGGAACTGATCAGACAAGCAGTGTCACAGATAGCAGTTCACCTTGTTGATACAGTGTGTATCAAATAACCAGAAGGTTGTAGCCTTCACCACTTGGACAGTGAGTCCACCACCTCTAATAGGGTTATTGTAAAAGACTCCTAACAGGGTCCAACCCTTAACCAGGTCACTATACTACTGCATTGTAATGAACAACTCCTACCAGGGTTGGAAGATCTTTTAACAGGGATCACTATAAACAGTATAGTTCTTTGTGGGTACTAATTCCCACCGGGTTTTTTACCATTTGGTTTCCTCATAACCAAATTGATGTGTTGTGTAATGTGTTATCTGTATGTGCATTTACTTTGTATCAATCTGGATTAATAAGTATAAGATAAAGATTTAAAGTTGCAGATAACTGATTCACCCCCCCTCTCAGTTATCTCTGAAGTATTCTAATAATAAGTACATAACCACCAATGAAGAATCATAAAGAGCTCAACTTCATAAGAACCATCAAGCACTAGAACAAGGACATCGAATCTCATATGGTAAAGAATCACTACCACCCATCCATGTGGATCTACAATAGTCTACCCCACCATGCTGAGGAGATAACAACAGACCCCACTCGGCTATCCAAAAACAAAGAAGGAAATAAACACTAAGCAAAGGGATCCTGATAGCTCTCTAACTCCAGGTGTACTACACATAATGAAAGATAAGTCTTACTAATCCAGAGGCAACTAACACACGTAGAAAATCTAGACTGTGTATAGGAAGGTGTCATCATGTATGTCTAACCCTTAAGTTTTGTCCTAGTAATCCCAATGGATCTCGACACTCAAGTGACCATACACAGTATCAATGACCTCTCAAATAGACAAAGTCACTAACTATGCCAGACACACACCCCTCATAGCGGCAGGCATCATCTCATCCTCCATATTAGACTTTGATAGCGCTCAAGCATGGGTGAGGAAACACATCTTATTAATTCATTTTAATATCTCTCAGTTACACATTAAGTTTTCACTTATTAAGATTACTTACAATAAGCAATCCTAGTAGCCACTTGCGGGCCCCGACACTTATTACAAGCCACCCCCTACTACACATCTAGGTAACCTACCCCAGGCTCACAGATCCTAAATAGATATAACATTGGTTCAAAACTAGGTGTACCCAATCCAGTTCCCCACACATAACATGAACGATCATAACAGATATACACTCTCAAATAATAAAATCAATATGGTTCAAATGGTCAGTTTAGGGTAATGATACAAAGCACACACGCCACATCATAAAATATAGATAAAATTCACCTCCCAGGCTCTGTATTCATCCTAGGGCACTCTAAATCCTAGATACCCATAGCATAGAGAAACAACCACTTAAGTAAAGAAAACATCATTTACACTATGCATAAAACAATTGTAATCCTTATACATTGAATCCAACAATAATGTAAACAAATTTCCAAATTATAGAACAGTAATTATCTAAAAGACTATGGTTCAAAAGTTTACTATACAAACAATTCAGATTAATTGATAATAAAATTCCTTTAAAATAAATGCGTATGATACTTTAATAACCAAAAATTGCCCAATCAATTTAAAATTTTGTCAAAAGGAACATCAATATGCACGCCTTTAATATAAAGATTATGATTAATTTAAATAATAACTAATTCAAACATAATCTAAAGTTGTTTTTAAATAACACAAATTAAAGACCGATTAAAAAGCTATTAAATAAATTAACTAACTCTAGCAAAGTTATTAAATAAACTAATTAATTATTTAATAATTTAATTAAACTAAATTTTAAACATGCTAAATAAATTAAGTTAAAAAGAAATAATATAAAATAAATTAAATATAATAAAACAATTACAATTTACGTTTTTTTTTAAATGAAAATTAAAAAAACGGAAGACATTGTATTTTGCTATTAGTATATGCAAGGAAAAAATATGATAAACACCATCAGTTAATACTACACCGAAAGACAACGCACAACACTACCCAACGCCAAGGTTACCAATATTGCTAAATACTAAGCATCCCGACGCAACACTATTTAGTGTTAACCGATGACAGAAAAGACAAAGGAACCCGATGAGTAACCAACAATGCAACCCGACAAAATAGTCAAGAGTGGAACCCGACAGATCAAGCGAACCTGATGAACAGTTCAAAGAAGGAACACCGACAGACTTTCAGTTCACATCGAGAATTAGATACCGAGAGTCAGTTACATCCTGAAAAAAGTGGATCCGACTTCCACGTCAGATAAATCACTAAATTTTTATATTTAGCTTCTTGATTTGTTTTTAAATCCATTACTTGAGGGAAAATCAATGTAATTGTTATTGTTTTTATCAGTCTAACTGATTTAAAACATGCAAACTAAAGGATCAAGGTCAAGTTGTATACCTTGGATCTAGAGTTAACATTGTAATGCGTGATTCTAGAATAGGTAAAAGAACTTGTATAAATAGATGCTCAATCAATCGTGAACATGTTGTTCGATGATGATTGTAGCCTCTGAGAGCATCTAAGGTTCAAACAAGAGAATTCATGCAGAAGCACAAACAAAGATCAAATATATTTTCAAGAACAAGAACCAAGGCTACCGACAAGCAGGAAAATGTATTAATCAATCACTATAGGTGATATTCATACTCTGTAAGATTTAATGGATATGTGATCAACAATTATAGATTGCATACAGTTAGGTCATACATATTGTACACATTCTAACAAGTGTAGTACACTCGAGAAATCCTTTCAAGGAAGATGGATTTAACAATCCTATTGTAAATCTCTTAACCAAGTGCACACTACATCAGTGTTGCTAAAGCTCTTAACAGAGTATATCCTAACAGGTCTCCACATTAATACTCCTAACATGGTAGATCATTAGAAGTGATCAAATTGTAAGCCTTAACTTGCTCCCTTCCAATCTGCAGATAGTGAAGTTTTGTGGGTGCCATCCCCACCGCAGTTTTTACTTCCTTAGAGGAGTTTTCTACGATATCATATCTTGTGTTATGTGTCTATTAGTTTCATGAATATTTCTATGAATGTTACATACAATTAAGTTTATGAATAAATATTACATGCATAAGAAAGAACTTCAGATTTGGTTGGTAATACAATAAAGATTGATTGCTAATGAAGTAAGGTGAAAAGTGTTAAAAGTTTTAGAGGTACTGATTTACCCCTCCCCTCTCAGTACTACTTCCCATTAATCCCAACAAAAACAAAAAAAAATTGTTGGTGGGGAGCGAGCCCCACGCGCCCCCCCTCCTCTACACACACAACACCTCCGATTGCCGAGGCAGTTCGTCCTGTCGTAATGTCATCAATTCTACAATTAGTAATGGTTTTCATTTGCATTATTCAACTCATATGGTACAATTCTTAAAGATTTTAATTTTTTTTTTTAAATATAACAATTCATAGAGATTCTCATTAATTTATTTACAAATATGGTACAATGTAATAATTAATTCATTAATAGTAGTAAGTACACAACTCTATGTGATTCTGATTGAAAAAGTCAATGACTCAATAATACAATACCCAATTTAAATTTCACTACCCTTAGCTATTGACCCTGAATTCCCTTTTATAGAAACAAGGGAGCAACAACAAATTTAGTTTGATTTGCCTAATGTGAAGTCTCATAATCAAAATCAGTAAGACAAGTACAACATCTCTGCAACTGTACATTTCTACATTTGACATGGCAGTTTAGTAAATTAGCAATAGCATCTAATTTGCTACATTAATCAGGTTCAAAAAACAAAGTTCAAACTTTAAACTCAATTCAAGCCATTAGAAACAAAATATACATATGATTGAAAGTACTTTCACATACTATGATTGATGAGATGATTCTACCAATTTTTTTAGTATGTTCCATTTTGCATCTTTTGGAAGGTCATTTTTTTTCAAGTTATAGTAAGCAACATGCAACCTCATCAGCCATCCATACTTGGAAGAGTGACTTGAAAGCAATGATTCATCCAATACTGCATTCAAATTTGTCAATTGGTTTGATGCAATTTGCAATGCCTTCATGAGTTGTGTCCTGAGGAAGCTTGCCTAAATCAGATGTCATTGCGTCCTCAAACCTTTTTTTGTAAGCTTCTCTTCCAACGAATTTCATTGATGAGTTACTAGGACCAAGAATAGGATTCGATAAACCAAAACTTATCATTTTGGTTGTTTTTTGATGCATCTTGGTGAGCTTTCTCCCATATACAGCCACAATTTCCTCTCCTTCCCTTAGTTTCTGATAGTTTTGAAAGATTGATGTTGCCTTTATTGTTGCACTAACAAGGTCATTAATTCCCTTGCTTTCCAAATACCTGTCACTGGTTGTGTTGATTTGTTGCAAAATCTGTTTTTCAATATTCTCTCTCTAAGAAAGATATTTTTTCTTCTCAACGTGCTCTTTGAGCTTCCCAAAAACATCTCTAAGACTTTCATTCAATTCAAACCAATCACACAAAATATCACCACTCATCTTTATTTTCCCCCAAATGTCTTGTTTTATTTCATTGAATGTATTTTTTACTTTGTCATTCAATTTGTTTTCGTAAGTTTTAATTGAATTATTTTCCTTCTTTAGCTCTTCTCTCAATTCTGACAATTGGTGTTCACTTTGTTTTCTTATTTCCTCTATTTTTTCTTCCCATTGTTTTGATTTTACCCTCTCATTCTCCAATTCCTTATTTAAATTATTTTTTGTACGTGTCGTATTCTCCATGCCTTTGTTTAAACGTACTAAAGAGGCTTTTTCATCCTCAAATTTTTTATTGCTCTTTTCCAAATTTTCCCTCAGAATTTTCAGTTTTGCATCCATATGTTCTTGTTGTGCAATTGCTTCTTTGGAGAAATTTTTTTTTATCCTTTGTTATAATTCTTTGCACTTGTTATCTAATGCTTTCTCCTTTGCCTTTTGATTTTCCAGGTATGCCTGTAACTTTTCTATTCTGCCAAGAAGCTTTCCTTTCTATCTCTCCAACTTCATCACTAAACTGTAGACCACTTGGTTGGTCATTTTCGACACATTTATCTTGTCCACATTTTTAATTTTGGATAAATCTATTTAGAGGGCACTAACATGAAATTCAGATGGATCTGACTGACTCTCTGGTAGATTATTATCTCTAGTTGGAGCATAACAATCATGAACTTTATCATTTCTTTATTTGGGTCATATGTAGGAAATAACCTATTCGATGCAGGTTCTACATCATGAGATGCAACAACTGCATCCCTCTTCAATGTCTTAGTATTTTTTCTATTCCTATTTTTTGTTTGTTCAAAGTTAGTTACAAAATAAGTGAAATGAAAATCAAGGTTTTCTGATACAATTTAATGTTTGAAAGGTGAAATAGAACTTGCAGTGATGTATGAGCTTCCACATGTGGTTCTAATAATTGCATCATGAGGATTAGTAAAAGTAACACCCTGACCCATTACAAGTGGAGTTTTTGGACTATTCAGAGGGTTTTGTCCTGAAGGTGTGGCAATTATTGGACTTGCAGTCACAGACACCATTGACATTGTTGTCATAACCTTTTTCTTCTTACACTACCTTGATCTCTGGGATTCACTGATTTCATGTCCAATGGTAATGTCCTTTTTAGACAACTAGTACTACCTATGTCATCCCCACCAGTGGGAGTGGCACTTCATTCAAATTGAATCTAAGTGCTTGGAAAAGGTGGAACTAGTTTTTAAGCTAGAAAAAATGAAGGTGCAAGGGTATGAGACTGGGTAGTACCTTTTCCTGATGAACCTCCAATTACTGGTTTCTCACCATATTTTGGTGGAGCGGTTGTGGCAAGTGGAAACTAGGGCCCTTCTCTTGTGGTCCCCAGACCACCCCAACCTGGAAAACCCATTTTTTCTATAATCTCTGCCCCTTTGCTATATTTTTCTTTTGTGGACACATAGACTCCAGTAACAATTGAATATACATTAGTGGATGTGGGATTCACAGAATCCCGCTCATCCTCGTTATCTTGATGATCATCATCGCTATGATATGCTTCACCTAGATGCTCCTCATTCAATAAATCGCTAAATATTTCATCTTCATCCACTTCATAAAGACCTGCAGAGGTCTTTGGCTCGTCGAGATTCTTCCTCATTTCCCAAAAATCATAAATTTTGGTTGGATTCCAATTACCATTTTTACATTGAACCACTAGGTGTTTTGAAATAGATTTTGTAGATGGTTGAGCAGCTTCCTAGTAGAAATTGTAGGATGTCATGTGTTGCACTTTTCCTTTTTTTTTGTGCAATGCCATAATTTGTGATGACAATTCTTGTATTGAAATATTATTTTCAGCGACGTATTTCTCCATCTCTTTTTTGACCTTGTCCTAGGACTTCATGTTTTTAAAATTTTCTATCAATGACATACTCTCATGTTGACATTTGCTTGCGGAGTTCCCATTCACTCTAATCTTTGTTCCAATTATGTCAAGTGGATCATACTGCCAGTGACTGTCAACAACAAAGTGAAAAATATAAAAAAAAAAGCCTATGCCACTTTGAATCCTCTTCTCTCAAATATGAACCCTCCAAATGAGAAAGGAAAGGAAGGAAATATCATTTTCTTTTGGTGACCATTAAAGAGTGCATTTGTGATCTCCATCTATCACACACATACCAATGCAAATACCCTCTCTATAACATGTATTGGATGTTTGTAGGGTTATACCACTGAACTGTAAAACCTTAACACAATGTAGTCTTCCATGAAGTACCATTCAGCCAATTGTATTTCACTTCCAAGTTGAATGCAATCTCTAAAAGAAACAAGGAATCTAGGCATTAGAGAGCCTGTAATTTTATGATACATTGGTGCCAAAAAGAAGTCTACAAAATTGTTATAGTTCCTTCTATTATCACTCATCCTTATCTCATGTGTCTTTTCATATATTGGATTTTGGACCTGACTTTGAAACTTGTTTGTCTGAAATATTACATGATGCTTTGCTAAAAGAAGATAGAACAAGTAGGTTGTGAACCTAAATGTCTTATGTGAACCTCTTTTAATCATTATTAATTTTTCTTGCATGCAATGAACAGTGTGCTCAATAAAATTATATTTTACTGGTTCTTTTTCACAATAGATATGAAAAATCATTTCAAGAATGTTGACACCCACTTCTTTGTTACTATCTAATCCCAAACAAAATGCTATAAAGGAAATACTATCCTGAACCCATTGCACAAAAATATCATAATCATAAGGAGGCGTATGATTTGGATCCAGACTAGAATTGCTTGTTATTCCTCTGATATACGAAGCTTTCTGTATTGCATCTATTTTTTCATAATTCTCTATCATCTTTCCCAGGTCAACATGCATATTTGAGTTTTGTGCTTCAAACCCTAGGTCCAATAGACTAGCAAATTTAGTCTCGGTTATTGAAAAAATTTCCTTCTGAGTATTTTTATTGACAATTGCTTTTCTATTTTCATCATAATTTTCAGTGCAGAGCATGACAATTTATATACAAGGCAATACTTGAGGTAACACCACGTGTGCTGACCCAGCAACCCACGCTGCAATTTTATTTGTCGTTGCCATTATCATGTTGTTAAATGGATAAAATTTTGAATCCTTCATTGGATCTTTCCACTTACTTTCAAGTGAAAATCTAATTTTTGTGATTCAATTATTTCCATGGATAACATGATCAAAAATATCATGGAATTCATCAGTGAAACCTGGTGTTTTAACTAGTTTGTGGAAGTCTATTATCTCAGTTTCCTTTCTTTGCCTTTTACTCATAGTCTTGGTATTTGTTTTTCCCATCGTGGACCGTGGTATTACTATTTACTTGTAGGAAAATTCAAATAATTCTACATAGGTGACAACTATAATTTACAGGCATGATTGAAAATTCAACCCTAATACTATGACTACAATCTAAACAGTAAACCATTAGATTTGAAAAATTTAAAGGGCGGGATGTAGGTGTTCAGGATTTTACTCAAAAATTCAACTTATGCAGACTGTGAGTGGGCAAAGAGCTAAGAGACTCTGTTGCATTCCTCAATCCTCAACCTAGAATTTGTAACCCCTTTCTGAATCTCCAATATAGTATACTAGTAAGAACTACAAATTTAAAAACTTAGGTTAAAATTGTACAATCGTGAGTACTGAGTCATCAGTCATGATTCGTGTTAACTTTTATTGCTTATTTATGAAGACAGATATCTGAGGTCACTAGGACACATGTCACTTAATTGGTTGACATTACAAATTTACAACTTCAGTCGGAGACCAAAAATTGAGCTTATTGCTTATTAAATGTTAAGTTACTATTTTACTCCAATTTTGATTTTAATTATACTTAGCTAAGTGTTAATTCATGACATGTGCCCTATTTTTGGGGGAAATTTGAAAAAAGAAGTGATTGCTCCCCAAATAGGCCCAAAATATATCTTGGGTCATTGATCATTTCTCATTCAATGGTCATTGGAAGTCACTATCACGTGTCGCGGGTCCCATTTACTTTTGGCTTGTCACTTGTCATTAGTACAGTACATCATATGTAGACTCGTAGACTCATAGTCACCTAGTCACCTCATGGTCATCATCGAATGACATCGATTGTGTGAGTATACATGTGTCATGATTCTGGAATAGGATTGCAAAATTTGGGTTTCTTTTCCCTTTCGGTCCGAAATACACTATACATCGTTGATCTCTGCTCATTTAATGGTCGCCAGAAATACAATTACACCATACGCCAAAAATTTATTAAATTTAAATTAAATTAAATATTAAAACTGTCTAATATAAAAGTAACTAATTAAAATATTGCAATCACAGATAAATGTCTAATTATTACCACCCATAAAATGCAAACTGATAAATGTCTAATTATTAATACCCATAAAATGCAAATTGATAATTCCACTTTAAACTTTTACAATTCCACAGTCACACACATGACACATTGACATGGAAAAGTTAAGTTATTACTATTAAATAAATCACATACATACATTAAAAATTATTACATTTGTTTGGTTCATATGATATCACACATCGATATGGAAATGGGCATATAATTTATTATTTATCAATATATTAATATTAGTCTTTAGATTTCTTTACAAAATTACAATTAAACAAAATTACACAGACAATCTATTATCTCACACACTGATACGTGTCTCGTTTCTGGAGGAAGATAGAAAAATTACAATAATTATGCAATTGCATTTATACATTTAAACAAAATTTCAGAGTCCAGAGTCCAGACAACCTATTATCATTCATTAAAAGTAAACCACATTTTTAACTTTCATTACGAGTAAACTAGAAAGTTAAATCGAATGTTAATTGGTCAAAGTTAAAGAGCAAAATTTTCATTAATTATTTTGAAAATTTACATCACTAATATTATAATATACTTTATAATTATAGAGTCTACACTATAGTCACACCCCTGGGGCCTAACCCCTACAAATTACAAAATTGTGTGACTGTGAATCACTAAATAGGAAGTATCCCTAAAAAACAGTTACAAAATTTGTTGTCACAAGGGCACTAGTTGATCATATAAACATAATTCAAAAAAACACAACAAACTACGGAAACCCTCAGTTTCAAGAACAGTAACACTAAGGGTCTTCCTCTCCATCCCTTTTTGAGAAGAATCTTTTGTAGAGGATAATCTCTGCGAATTTGTCAATCTAGATGTAGTCTGTCTCTACCCCATCGTCGAGGTGAAACCACTTCCATAGGAAGTCACTCCCCAAATGCGCCCACGTCCGATGCCACATTAGCTTCCTTTCATTAAGGTTTAGTAGGAAGGGTTTCCTTTCCACATTGCTGCCTCACTGGATAAGCTTTTCAATTTCATCAGTACAAGGAATCTCCAACCCCGGTTGTGTGAAGACAACGAATTGGATGTCATCCACCAGAAATTGTTCCTTGAAAACATTCCGCAGAAACAGAAGCATGTCTACCTTCTCTCCTTTGAGGTTGAGAAGAGATGCCAGAAAGCAATATGTAAGACGCGATATCTCTTCTCGATTCAAATGAACTCATGGTCAAGCACCATCAACACATTGTTAATAAAAGTGACCACTTCCTTGCAAACGGAAGTGAGAACTTTGTCTGGTATCATGCCCAAAAAGGGCTTCTACTCATCAGTGGATGTGTTTCTCAACCTAATTGGTGTGTCCATCTCTACTTGCAGATCCTCGATACCCTAAACTAAAAACCTAAATCTTCAAACTACACTAAAAAAATTAAAATTCTATGAATCTACAGATCTAAAAACTTAAAACCAGGGGGCAGAGGATGAAAGGATAAAGCAAATTGAAATTGATGAAGAAGAAAGCAATAATTCCAATAAATAGCCCTGTTCCATATCTTCCATATCTTTAGGTAAATCATTCTCATTAATGCACTAGTGTGGGAAATTACTAATATAGTGACTATACTAATAACTACAGTCTGTACTAGTACAATTTTGGAAGCCGTGCGATGTGCTTGATGACTTATGAGTGGATCATCGCAATTAAATAATGTCACTATCACTTTAACAAGACATTCATTTCTTTCAATTTATCATGCCAACCTTGCGAAGTGTATCCATTCCGCAAAATTCTTGCAAAAATCAGTTTCTTTTGAGAAACTGGGCCCGAGATAAAACTCCAGCCATTGATCTACGATCAATCAACAGTCTTGATTAATAGATTTACAATTTAGGGTTCTAAACAAATAGGTTTAAGGTACGGGTCGATGGTATCAATACTCAAATTACAATGTACATACCACGTGCAGTGACGACGGACAACTCGACAACCAAAGAGGCAATATTAACTCGACGAGAGTCAGAACATTGTACTTATTAGATGTTTTATGAATTGCCATTTGGAATTGGCCCACAATGCACACGACACTGACCAATCACCACATTAATAAAAAAAAATTATGCTTATTTTATATTTGAGTTTTACTTTAAATTTTAAAGAATAACTGAATACTTTAAACTTTCACAATTCCACGGTCGCACACATGTAACATGATACATGCAAAAGTTAAGTTATTACTGTTAAATAAATAACACACATACATTATCATTTGTTTAGTTCATTGTCAAATTCACAAATTATAAAATCAAATATGTCACACATACATATTTTAAATTTAAATCCATAAAAACAAACAAAAATGAAGTTGCAAAGTTTTCATTAATATTTTCTAGAAATTTACAATATTCCGACTTGGAGACTTGAAGTCCCTACAAAATTTTAAAGACAAAATGAGGGAGGTTGCGAGGTAGTGGCAAAAAAAACCTACTAGAGTCAAAATTTCAAAATTTCAGGTCATAGGGACACAACACCAAGGATTTTCCCCTCTGTCTAAGTAGAATTCTTCAGAGACGATAAGCTCTGTGAATTCATACAACCATCCGTAGTCTACCAATTCATCCAACATAAACCATTTGCAAAGAAAATCCCTACCAATATGCACTCATTTCCTATGGCGCGTCAACTGTTGAACATCCAGGTTCAAAAGAAAAGGTTGCATGACCACATTCTGGTCTGGCTCGAGAAGCTTGTGTAAATCACTTGCCCAAGAGATCCCCACCCCTAATTGTACAAAAATGGCAACCTAAACAGCATCACCCAGGAATTCATGTTTGAATAGCTTCCTTAATAGAAGGAGCATATCCACCTTCTCTCCCCCAAGGTCCATAAGAGATGCCAAAAAATGGGACGTAATGTCTGTGTTAACTCGGTACCTATCAAAATTTTCCAAAAATTCACGGCCCAACACCATCCTCACAGCCTCATTTCTTAGTGATCCAAACTCCTTGCAAACTGATTCAAGGCTTTGGTTTGGGACTAGGCCCAAAAAGGCCTTCTCTTCCTCCGTAGATGTGCTTATCAAACGGATAGGAGTGTCCATCTTCAAAAAACAACTACTAGAATATAAGAAATTATACAACCTAAAGACCTAAACTAGAGGCGATCTTTAAAGCACTAGCAAAGGCAGACCCAAACCAAAGGAGAATTAAAGAATAAAGAAGCATAGATCATCTATAAATAGCCTTCAATTCTTTATCTAACCTTATTAATTCATTTTTCCTTCAAAATTCTATAAACCATTCGTATTAAATGCACGAGTGTGTGAAATTGGTTCATTTTTCCTTCAAAATTCTATAAATCTTTCATATTAAATGCACGAGTGTATGAAATTAGAAATAGCTATATTTAGTGTCAGTGATAAAAGATTTCTTTTATTAATGGCAATTGTGATGCATTATCAACCGTCCAAGCAAATAGATGCAAGACTTGATACATGTAATACATTATGTCATTATGCGATGTTGCATTAATTAGATAATGGTTATGATACAGATTAATTTGATACATGTCATCATTCCAGTGAATTCCTGGAGAACTCTATTTCTTTCAAGAAATTGACGCCAAAATTAAACTTCAGCCATTGATCTAGATCATCAAATGGTCTCAAATAATACATTTAACATTATAAAATGATGGATGCTACTGTTAGGTTGCGTGTTGATATAACTTTTCGTGCTTATTGATACCAATGTGTTTAATTTGCAAACAACCTCTTAGTTGGCGTTGGCCCACATGACGCATTGACGAGTCCCATCTTTTGAAAATCACCAGTAATATATTTATTTTTCCCATAATTAATGATAGATTAGCCAATAAAATAAATATATTTTCAAACAACACATAAAATTTGCCAGTACAAATATATTTTTCCCTTCAAAAGAAAATCATTCGCCTCATATATTATAACTTTTTTGCTTCAAAAGAAAAAAATTTGCCTTTGCCTTTATTTTATTTTCCTAATTTGGAAAAAAAATTCGCCTTCATCAAAAAATTTTTCCCCTAAATTAATGTAGGATTCGCCAGGATTTTATACTTTTTCCTAGGAGGGGCTTTCTTAAAGTTATCCCTATTCCATAATCTATAATTACTTTTTACTTCTTCAACTGCAACTATTGTATATGCTCTTTTTTTTTTCTTGTGTCAATTTTCTCAACCCTAAAGTTTCTTTCCTGATAATCCCCATACTGGTACACTCTATTGAGGTCATTTTTATAGTAGTATTCATCTAGAGAACTGTAATCATCATATCCCCACATGGGATCTGCTGATAATTGTGCGTGCTAAAAGTGGCCTTCTTAATTATCAATACACTTCAACATGGTCATTGTTCTTCAGTTGCATAAAGGAATGAATATGGATTTATTCATCTTGCATGTCTGAAAGAGTCAACCTATTGCCTTCTAGAAGGTAGGGGTATGAGCTTGCTCTCAGATCATTGCAAGCTCAGTGAATACACACTAACCTAAATGAAGGATTTAAAAGCTATGCTAAATGATCTAAGATGATTATGCAAAATATAGATTTGTGGTTAATCCAATCTACTTAAGATTCAATTTTAGAGCACTAATTGAAATGTGAGATATTCAGTTTTAAACCCAAAACAAAGTGTGCTCTAAGATTAGATTTTGCATGCTTGAATAAAAAGTAAACCACAATGCTAGATAAATGAGAGTTAAAATGTAAGAAAGCTAAGATGAAAATGCAGTATAATAACGTTAATAAAAATTAGGATCCTTTGTGAAGGAAAAGAGTTTCTCTTTTATAGAAAATCTCTCTCGAATCGATGGTCGAGATTGAACAAAAAGAGTGGCTCAAATTTGACTGAAGAAGCACAATCCATGTGCAAGTGATTCGATTGGTCAAGAGAGTCAGTTGATTGAACTAACCGAACAGTTATTTTAGAAATGTTTATATTTAGTTTTCAGTTAACTGAAATGTTTCCAAAATGATAAACAGTGGAGAATCAGTTAACTGAGTGGAACTGAATTGTTTCCAAAATGATAATTCAGTTAACTGAATTTGATGATGTCATATGCATTTTTAATAAATTAATTGATTTTGAATGCACATTTATCTTTTTATAATTAATTTAATTTCTTTTTTATTAAATTGACAATTTTATAATTTTTATTTAATTAATATATCAAAATATCAATTAAATAATTAACATAAGATTTATTTGCCAATGTATTATGATTTTAGGAATTAATTAATTAATCAAGTACGATGATTGATTAGGACCTAGGGTTTAGGTTAGATCAGTTCAACTATGCTGAATTGCCTGTTTGATTTAGGACTTAGGGTTAATCAAGATTAGGGTTTCTCAATTAATAGTTGAGATTGGGGGTCTAGGGTTTAGGTGACCATTTTTAAGTGATTACATTTACCCCTTTTTGAATTGATGTGTGATCAACGCATGATTCAAAGACTTGTTAGCGAGAAGACCCAGAATAGTTTGATTTGAAGTGATGAGACCATTCTTTTAAAGAAGAAGACCAACTTCGAGCTTGATTGGACAAAGATCGATCAAAAGATATAAACATAATGCTTAGTTTGATTTGAAGTGATGAAACTGAACATATGTCAAGAACTCTTAAACCTTTTTGATTAGTTTGAATGAATAACCAGTTTTATTTGAAGCGATGAAACTGATTACCGTTAAGAGATTTTGATTAGCAAGAAAATTGACTTGATTTGAAGCGATGAAGCCAATTTGATCAATGTATTTGGTTTCAATAATGAATAGCCCGTATAAGACTGATCTGTCTGGTTTTGAGTGTATTCACCACTATATAAGACCATTGATTAGGTTGCCTTTGATGTAAGATGATCTCAACTTGATTTGATGCGATGAAGCTGAGATGCCCCAAGAGATGGGGTTTTGATTGAGGATGCGATCACTGGAATGTTGATGTTTTGATCTTGCCCCTCGGGAGTGAAATCAAAATATGGCTAGGTTCCCCAGTGATGAGAAGCAATTTGATTGATTAGACAATTGAGGAAGAAACTTATCTGATTATAAATAGGCCCCACGTGGTTAGGAAAAAAGATGTACATGATGAAAGGTCATGTTTGACTGAGATTGACCATAAGTAAGATACAAGGATTGGTTAGAAGAAAAGCATGAGAGATTTCCATTGGTTGTGCAAGTGGTCAAATTCATATTTTGATTTCGATCCTGAAAATGGAATCAGGACAGTTGAATTAGCGAGGGGTGTCATGACCACTTGACGATGAGAAGATTGATCAATAAGAACCTTAGATCCTTCACATCGGATAGAGATAAAGTTATTATGAAGATTTCATCACTATGCAGATGCAAGACTAACATGAATGCAACCTAAGATGTAGTCACTGAGCTTTAGCTTTGAAAATTTTCATCATTGAGCATTTTTGGAACATCAGAGTTGATACAATCCTTATTGGTGCCACTATGACCATAATAATATGAATATGACTTTCATCAGATAGGATATGTGAAACTAACATAAGCATCAAGGCACAAAAGCTGAGATGACCTGAACATTGTTTCCAGTTGATTTTGCAAGAGTACACCAGTATCGAGGCATTCAAAGCCAACATAACCACGAGTGCAATCTTGCATAAACAAATAGAGCAATAACAATCAAGGAGATAGTTCCGACCTCACCTTGGCATACAAATAAACAAGATCAAGGGATGTGAGGATTTTCCACCTTAATGTAGGAGCTCTTGCCACATACACCCAGTTTGTTTGACGTTGCTAGATCATTGGGACCACACCAACAAGCAGTAGACAAAGAAAAGATTAGCGAAATCAATGAGAACAGACATCATACGAATAGAAGTTCAACATACTTTAGCCAGTTTAAATGTTTTCATATGTGTATATGTATGAGGTGTTGAGAAACATCATTGTGCTTGTGAGTGCTTTGTGTTTGATTGCTATAGATTTGTTTTTCATGTTGGTGATATCCAATGTGTGTTAAGAAACAAATGATGCGTCCAAATATAGTGTTACGAAACACTGTTGATTGTGGTGTTGAGTAACACCTGTTTGTGTCAGTAGCGAGTTGTCCATCAGAAATGACAAGATTACTGACTCTGGTGTAATCCAAAGATGCGATCAAATTTGGGGAACCATGCCCCTAGTGGAAAATGAAGATGACTCACTTGACTCACATTGTGAGGACAAATCCAATTTGATTGCCCTCAGGTTATGATTCTGGATCAGTTTCAAGCCAGGAGGGTTCTCAGAAGAACTTGAGTGTCACGAAAGTGACTGGAAGCTATGTACAAACTGAAGCAAAGGATTGCCAAGACTAAGCATTGATAGATGGAGCGTTGAGTACAAGAGGCACCTGTTTACCAGGTTTTCACCAGCTACCTGACAGAGATTCTATTTAGCAGAAATTGACTTGATTTGAAGCGACGAAGCCAATTTGATCAATGTGCCTAGTTTCATAAATGAATGACTCGTATAAGACCAATCTGTCTGGTTTCGAGTGTATCCATCATTGTATAAGACAATTGATTGGGTTGTTATTTGATTTTTGATCATCTCAACTTGATGTGATGTGATGAAGCTAAGATGCCCCAAGCGATGGGGTCTTGCTCGACGATGTGATCATTGAAAACCTAGTAAGCATGCCTGTGTTGCCATACTTTTTTTCAATTATCAATTTTTTTTTAAATTTTTCCATTTTTTATTTTTTTGATTGATGCATCAAGGCGCACATTGCTAGATTTTCACCAAGATGATCATTTTTTTAGGACTTTTTACAATTTTAAATTTATTTTTTTCAAGATCATTTTTCACCTTTTTTAGATTTTTAGAGATTAACCATTCTCAAGCAAGATAAAATTGGTTTGCCCCCAATGTCTAGCAAGGTAGAGGTCATTATAGATGGATTAGAAAGATTATGGATGAGGCAGAAAGCTAATGATGGATGAAGAGGGTGAATGCAACCCTCAAAGATAGTCTCCTCAAGATTAATCAAGCTAGGATAAAAAAGAATATAGCAATGTAGGCTTAGAGAGTGGTGTTGTATAGCACATAAGATGATGACCATATGTCATGAAAAGTATGTGCTCCAAAAGAATGGACATGTCAAGAGACTTCTAAGAACTTTTTTTTCAATTTTGATCAAGACCAAGGGGTCAATTAGATAGGATATAGCTATTATTGCAATCGGGATAAGGGGTGATGGAGGTATAAGTGAATGTTTTGGATGATGAAAAGAATGTTCAGAGATAGGAAGGATAAGCTTGGGATAAGAAAGATCACAATAGGGTGCCATGGATGAGAGAAAGTGAATAGGTTGATGGAAAGTATAATGAATGTCAGGATGCATGATGCTCATGGATAGGCTCAAACTTGTCAACATCACCAGAATGAACATGGATGCTCACGGACTAGTTGGATGTAAGATATGATGGATAGAATGACATGGAAGGAACTTGTCCCTAATTGAAGAGTGAAAGTAGGAGGAATTAAGCATGATGCTTGTTTGCCACGTTTTCATCATGGTACTTATCCAAGGCATCACAAGAAGTGGTTTTCACCATAGGACAGATTGATTTTTCTTTACTTTTGCTACCAAGGTGCCTGTTTACCAGGTTTTCACCGCTACACTTTTTTTTTTTTTTTTTTGTACTTTTGATTTTATGGAGGAACTTTAGCTTCTTTCTCTTTGGATAGTGCTCCTTTGAAAAATATGCTAGGATAGGCCAAGGCCGCTGAAAGTATGCTCAAAAGATGCTGATAGGGTGATGATAGAGAATACTGATATGGAGGATAAGGGAGATGGTAGCGAAGGATTTATGTGATGGATTGGATAAGAAGAATGGAAGGATATTGGATAGGGTATGGTGATAAGATCAACATCAACACACGCCTTGAAGGGTAGTGGACGAATGAAGGAAAAGTGGATGGAATAGTTTGAGGTTTTGATGTATGAGTGGACATGGATCTTGGTATATGAGGACCCAAGATGGATGAAGTATTCAAGGTAATGGATTTTGGGATGTAAGGACCCAAAATAGAGTTAGAAGATGGGAGATGTTTAGATGGAGATGAAGTAGAAGACTTTGGAAGCTTGGATGCCAACTCTGACTTTTCCTTTTTGTTCAAGCCTTTTAAGAGAGACTTGGGAATCCACATAACTTTTGATTTTCTTTTTGTATTCAAGTCCTTTGGAAGAGACTTGGGAATCCACATAGCTTATGATTTTCCTTTATTTTTGGATGATTTAGAATGCAATTCTTCCATTATGGATTTAGGAACCCATATTTGCTTTGATATTATTCTTTGTTTAGATTTAGAATGCAATTCTTCCATGATGGATTTAGGAACCCATAGTTGCTTTATTTTTTTCTTTTCTCAGTGGACCCTTGTAGTCTCTTTATAGTCACATGTCGATTAGACTGGACATAGTGATTTTCATATGTAAGTGGATTCTTGTATTTATGATTTTTTCATTGCACATCCAAATTGCTTCCAAAAGACTTGGGGAGTGTGGATGAATAGGGCCGATATGGCTGGTTCATATGGATGGGTTGATAGGGAGCTTTCAGGGATACATGTCTTTGTTGATCTTGATAGGGTATAGGATAAGTGGATGATAAGCTAGTAGTCATAGGCATGGTGGATGGAGGGATATACAGACCCAATATAGATGGAAGGTTTGATGGTTTTAGCTTTGGCATATAGGGACCAAGGATGGATTTGGAGGATAGTGAAGGATGATTATTACATTTGAATAGAGGGAGATAAGGTGTGAAAGGGATATCGACATCTTTAGAGTGAGTTTCTTTGCGAAGGCTCTTCTCTTTTGAATTCATCTTTATATCCATAGGCTCGTGATTAGCTTCGATAGGAGCAATTTTGATAGGAGCAACTGAAGCTTGAGTGGATTCATTTTTCTGCAAGGGATTTGGAGGAGCGATGGTTTCTTGAGGTGGATATGGAGGAGCATGATAGGGAGATGATGGGATGCTCTGATCTTGACAATAATATTTAGATGGTTTAGAAAGGGTACCTTTCTCTTGATTTTCAATAGGCCCATTAGAGATGCCATAAAGGATATCTTGACCTTGCTTGGGAGATGGCTAAGATATAGGAGATGTAAGAGTTTCTTCTGGGAAGAAATGGAAGGGGATGGTAGAATCATCACGAGACTCTTGAGATGTGTGACTTTGGTCAACTATTGGATAAAGATGGATGGTGTCTTGATCTTGATCATTACAGATATTTGTCTCTTCACACTTTGGATTGCCCTCTTGACATGGAGCCACTTCTAAGGACGAGGTAGGAGTTTTGATCTGCATTTGGGATTCTTGATATGCTGATAGACAATCATTTGGAATAGGAATGACAAGTGTTGAAGCACATGGATGCTTTGCGTGTATGATCTTTGAAGTATGAGAAGGACTTGCATTTGTATGCAGATTAGCTTGGATCTCTTTTAGAGGTAGTCCTTGAGGGTAGACATAGTCAGCATTCGACTCAGTTCTTGATAGAGATGGTGTGTCTGGTTGTGAAGCTTTAGGAGATGGAGGAATGCTAGAAGAAGTAGATGTGGTATGTGAACCATCTCTAGACATGGATTCTTGATATTGATCATGCTTGAGATTAGATGAATCATTAGGATTTTCCACTTCGATTATACCATCATCTATGAGATCTTGGATTGTATGTTTCAACTCCATGCAAGATGAAGTTTTATGCTCATTGTGTCAATGATATGCACAATAGTTACTTAAGAATTTCAATCCATGTGATGTGGCTTGAGGTAATGTGATGAGATGATTCTCAAGAAGTTCTTTCAATGCATATTCATAAGATTTCTCCAAAGGAGTGAAGTCTCTCATGCATTTAACCCAAGGTTTTTCTTTCATGATGTTACTAATCCCGTTGGAGGAAGACTTCATGGTATTTTCAGTAACTTTTAGGACTTTGGATCCACTCGCTTGATAATGATCAAATAGAAAAGGATAGATTGAGCTTGACGAGGATTTGTTGGATTGTGTATCCTTTTCCCCCTTTAATTCTTGGATTTTAGATTGCATAGTTTGAAGTTGTTTTGATAAAGCTGCCATAAGAATCTCTTCTTTCATGTTGTTAGGACCATAATGTTTAGCCCATTTGCTTTTAGACATTGTAAGATTGTCTTAATACGCTTGCATAGAAGATTGAAGAGGAGGTATGGCAAATCGATTGATTGACTGTCAGGTGTTGAAGTGATATCTAAAGTGATGATTAAGTCCAAGACCAAAGGACAAAGGAGATAAATTCCAACTAAGAGAGAGAATCAATGACTCTGATCTTGAGTCAAGGTTAACGAACCTATTCTCGCAACTCAGGATAAGGACAAAACAGACAAAGAATGATAAGATAACAAGTCACTTGGACAAGCACAACGAAATCAGATTTTGAAACAGCAATGAGTCAGACTGTTAATAGATTGCAGTCAAATACAGACTAGTGATGATGTTGATGAAAGCACATATTTGTAAAAATTCAGACATAACCTTCACAACAAAATAACGATTCAGACAACAAGTTGATAGATTTCTAGAGTTTGATAACAGATGCAGAAACTCAGACAAGAGTTGATAGCTAACACCTAGAAGTGCAGATTTTGAATCTTTGATCATTTTGATGTTTGATTTGATGTTTTGATGTTTTAGTGAACACTCACGCAAGACACATCAAGAAGCCCTTAGCTATTCAATCACATCAAGCAAACCCTATTCCTAGGTGGTGAGAAATGGACAATACTTGTTTGAATCCTCTTACAATAAAATACCCATTCAAGTCAGATAGTTAGAAGCTTGGAAGCACTAGCTCCCCTCTACAACACACACTTCTCAGGCCTACCAAGCTTCAAATTTCTCAAGATCCAAGGATCCTAATAAATTTACTATCACAACAAGAGGGGTACATGAGAGGTTTCTTAGGCATGCATGTATCACAACACACGTATCAACAAGTAGAAAAGGATTTTGGCCACTAGCTAAAAAGGTTCTAGTAAGGGTCTTCGTTTAAGTGTATCCTCTATGTTCGCGCAAGCACAATTCAGGATGCTAACCCCATAGAGCACCTTAGCACAAACAGTTCATGATACATGATTAAGACCTGAAGGCCCTACTTTGTGTTGGGTGAGAGCTGAATATAATCTCAAATGCCACTTATCTTCTGAGGTTTTGGCCTCGAGAAGCATTTTGATTATAGTGAGTCAAAGAAGCTTGGCATTATCTTGTTCTCACTTGGGTCATTCTCCAAGGGTGATTACTTTTCCCACTTGGACAAGCCCTCTAAGGTTGCAGATCTCAAATGATAAATAACAATAGTGTTTCTGAATTTTTGATAATCCCAAAAGGGTGAGAGAATAATCTCCTAACATTATTGTCATTCCCAAAACATCAAACAAATGTTCATTTTAAAATTTTTTGCATGTGGGTTCCTATTTTAAGAACTCAAAAACAAGATGCAAGCATAATGTTTTACATTCTATCGATCAAAGGCAACCTACAAAACCAATTTGTGAGTAATTTGTGTTTTAGTATTCTTGGATAACATTCTGCAAACCACTGTTAAGTTGTACAGAAAATATAAGATCAAAAACAACAAAGCCAAAGATTAGTCCACATTATCAAAATAAAAAAAATAGAAAACAGATTGCATATTCAGAAAGCAGATAGAAAATCATGCATTTTTAAAAAAATTGCATTGAAAAAGGTGATTGTATGAGCCCGTACGAGACTCCGGAAGCTACAAAAGCGAGGATTAGATAGGTACAGTCATAAAAAAATTCAATTTAGGATACCTCTGAGATTCCAAAACCAAAAAATAACTCCAACCCATAAATATTTGGGAAATTCTACCAAAAGAAAAATTGCACCTAATTTGGAGTTAAAACAAGCAAGATATGAGCTTCTAAAGTCAAACTGCAAATTGGAAAAGCTCACTGGTGAAGGGTGAGAAAATTCAAACCTCTGCTGACATCAGCAAGTCAGGAGGTTAAATTTGACGGCTGTGTGCTTGTTGCAAGAAGCGTGTAACAGTGTATTCTAATGGTCAGATGACCGTCAAATTTAGCCTGAGGTATTTTCCTGGGTGGCAAAAAGTGGGCCCTTTTCATTGAGGTGTCTGTTGACCGGGTGGATGAGTGTGTTTTTTTTATATGGGCCGCCTGCCAGGTGGCGTTGTCTGATTAGGTGATTTTTTTTAATGCTCGTTTGGAGGGCTATGTCCGCCGGTGGTGGTCACTAATTGAAGAGGGGTGGGGCAGGATTGCTTTCTACAATTTATAGAATGCAGATATAGGAAGAGAGTCTCACGGTATTTGCACGCGTTGCCTGGTTAGTCTGTGTAGAGACCATTTCGTTAGACTTCTTATCCTCCCAAAAAAGGCATTACACTAAGATCCAAGATAACATAAAGTAGCAGGGAGGTGTTGTGGTGGTTATTAAGCTAAACATAAAGCCTACATAGAGATGTCCAAGATAACTAAATTTGCTGACAAAATTATTCACAGAAATATGATCACGTCATATGGCCTAATTACGACATGATTGTAGGATTTCTTAGGATGAATTTTTTGGAAAGACTGTTGAAACATTAAAATAAATGCACTTGGTTAGCATAGTGGCTAGCAATAAGAATGAATTTCTCTAATATTGGCACTTGCTATGTCAAATTTCATGACGTTTCTGAGTTTCCTCCCTTTTTTCACCAACATAGGAGATTTCTTAAACAATGCATGAATGCATACAAGCCATGAAAGCTTAACACAATGTGTATGAACTATTTTTAGATTGCCTAAATGAGATATCCTCTATTTTAATGGAATGATTACAAACAATACATGAAATAGATTTGTTTTAAAGATTCTAGATAATACACAAAATTTATAGTTCAGATATGCAGGCCTGTTTTCATGTTTCTTGTAGATCATATATAAATGTAGGAGATCTATGAAAACTTGGAGAAATTGGCTTGGAAAATGAATGGTGAAGTAGAGATGCGTGGGGGAAGCTGGGGTTTGCGCAGAGGAGAAGTGAAGCAGAG
>MU223528.1:449580-470675 GCA_018584345.1 Thuja plicata | reverse complement strand
GTAGATCATATATAAATGTAGGAGATCTATGAAAACTTGGAGAAATTGGCTTGGAAAATGAATGGTGAAGTAGAGATGCGTGGGGGAAGCTGGGGTTTGCGCAGAGGAGAAGTGAAGCAGAGCGGAGGGTGTGGTGAAGGGCGCTGTAGAGAGGGAAGCGATGGAGTAGGTGTTGTGTGGGGAAGTGGAGGGAGGAGAGGAGATGCAGGGAAGTGGTAGAAGGTGGGATATGATGCTGCATAGAGGCAGAGGTGGAGGTGACATGTGGGAGGTGTGGGTGATCAGGATGGGGAGAGGCGTGGGAGGGTGTATGAAGCGCAAAGGTGAGGATGACTAGAGACAGTGCGGGTTGGGAGGAGTAGCAACGAAGTGGAGTTGGAGGAAGTGGTGTAGGGGTGTGGGGGATGTGGGTGGTGGAAGAAGGGGATGCGTTGTGTAGCACAGGTGGAGGATAGGGTAGGGGAGGTTGTGCAAAATGCAACATGGTGGGGGTAGGGCATGCAGCGCGGGGGTGTGGGGTTTTAATCCCACATGCCCCGTGCGAGGAAAGAATAGTTTGTTTTTATACAAACTTCAAAACACATAAAAAAAATGTCAGGCTTGTCTAGTGGGTAGCGCTTGGAAATGTGATGCGCGCTAGTTGCAAATGCAATGTAAGTTAATTGCATACGTAGAGAGAAAATCCAGAGATAGATAAGACCTGGAACTTGTGTTTTAAGAGATAAAAATTGTAAAAAATATTTTTTTTTAAAACAAAATCTGCAACTCTGTCTTGATCCGAGTGCAAACAAAATCTGCCTTGATTTGTGTGCAGATGGTCGTACGACCTCTATATGCAAAAAAATAATTTGTGAGAGATTCAACTTTGGGTAGATATAGGCATATTTATAGTCATTTCAAACCGAAATGATGACCTGGACGTGGTGGTGGGGTTAGATTTTTCTCAAAGTGAGATGAAAAATAGAGTTGATAGCAAAAAAGAAATATGAGGCCAGAAATTGAATCTTCTGCCCCACGGTGGGCGCCAGAAATGTGCGTGCTAAAAGTGGCCTTCTTCATTAGCAGTACACTTCAACATGGTCATTGTTCTTCAATTGCATACAGGAATGAATATTGATTTATTCATCCTGCATGTCTGAAAGAGTCGACCTGTTGCCTTCTAGAAGGCAGGAGTATGAGCTTGCTCTCAAATCATTGCAAGTTTAGTGACTACACACTAACCTAAATAAAGGATTTAAAATATATGCTAAATAATCTAAGATGATTATGCAAAATGCAGATTTGTGGTTAATCCAATCTACTTAAGATTCAGTTTTAGAGCACTAATTGAAATGTGAGATATTCAGTTTTAAACCCAAAACAAAGTGTGCTCTAAGATTAGATTTTGCATGCTTGAATAAAAAGTAAACCACAATGCTAGATAAATGAAAGTTAAAATTTAAGAAAGATAAGATGAAAATGCAGTATAATAACGTTAATAAAAATTAGGATCCTTTGTGAAAGAAAAGAGTTTCTCTTTTATATAAAATCTCTCTTGAATTAACAGTCGAGATCGAACAAAAAGAGTGGCTCAGAATCGACTGAAGAAGCACAATCCATGTGCAAGTGATTCGATTGGTCGATAGAGTCAGTTGACTAAACTGACTGATCAGTTATTTTGGAAACTTCCATATTCAGTTTTTCAGTTAACTGAAATGTTTCCAAAATGATAAACAGTGGAGGATCAGTTAACTGAGTGGAACTGGATTATTTCAAAAATGATAAATTAGTTAATTGAATTTGATGATGTCATATGCATTTTTAATAAATTAATTGATTTTAAATGCACATTTATCTTTCTATAATTAATTTAATTCTTTTTTTATTTAATTGATAATTTTGTAATTTGTATTTAATTAATATATCAGAATATCAATTAAATAATTAACATAAGGTTTATTTGCCAATGTATTATGATTTCAGGAATTAATTAATTAATTAATCAAGAATGATGATCGATTAGGACCTAGAGTTTAGGTCAGATCAGTTCAACTGTGATGAATTGCCTGTTTGATTTAGGACTTAGGGTTAATCAAGATTAGGGTTTCTTGATTAATAGTTGAGATTGGGGGTCTAGGGTTTAGGTGCATTTTTAAGTGATTACAATAATGCATATGGAGTAGGTTGAGGATTATCATCTTCTTCATATGGTTCTATAACAACCTGTGCTAGTAAACATTGCTTTGCTGCATGAGGCATCCTACATACATCACACTAAGGATTTTCCTCCAACATATGGTTTCCTTTTGACAATGGATCAGGAGTATGCAATTCTTTGTTCACTGGTTTTCCATCCTTCCATGTTGTATTATATGACATGTACTGCAATCTGTATTTGTCATTTCTGAATGGTGGTCAATTACTTTGATTGTATTTAAAATTATCTTTTCCATTATTAGTTTGGAGTTTTTTCATAATATCCATAATCTTATCTAATTTATCTTCCTCTTTGTACTAGTTAAGACCTTTTGGATTGAATAATCAAGTGTCTTCCCTTTTAGCAATTATGTCAAATGCCTTCCTATCATTGTCAACAGTTATAGCCATTTTGAAATCATGTGCTAAAGTATATGGCTTATGAGATATGATTCATAATTGGTCTTATTATCAAAGGAACTCATGTAAAAATATATCAAAAAGGCATCAACAAGTCTAATATCTCTCAGAATCCTATTTAATATTTTATTAAATCTTTTGTTGAATTCAGCAACAGATTTATTTTGATTTTTCTTTATACTTGTGAATTCATGAGATGCAAAGGAAGTGTCATTATGATCACCAAATTATTCTATAATCTGATTAACAAATTCATGCCAACTAGATATGGATCCATTTGGTAAACTTTTGTACCATTCTACCACATCTTCTATGAGAGATTGAACAAAAATTTTCATATATATGTCCTCGTTGTAGTCATCAAGCTCTTGGAAAACATTCTTCAAATTTATGCAATGTACTTCAGCTGATTCTGATCCATTCCCTAAATTTTTTGGAATTGCACTTATTAATTCATTTTTTATAACATTAGGGTATCCCATTATGCCATAAAAATCCAATTGTCTATATCTTTCAAAAACCATTATGGCTCTATAATTGTTTCCATTTTGATTAGTTGCTCCCTGCCTTGGATTCTAATGATGTAGATTGTGGAATCCCCGATTATTCATTCTTGGTAAAAATTTGGGTCCATATTATAATCTCTTTGGCCATAATTTTGTCCTCTATTATTTTGATATCCATTATACTTTCTTCCACCATCTTGATGCCCATTATTTTCATACTGGTTAGGTCCATTAGGATTCCTTCTACTATCTTGGTCATGATATTTCCCATTGTTTAGTTGTCCCCAATGACCACTCCTTCCATTTCCATTGTTGTTCTTATCACACCTTCCTCTATTGTCTGGTTCATATAATGGATTAGTATGATCATTGTTGGAAAGGTGCTCCCCATTCTTTCTATGAGGAGGATTATATACACCATTTATATCATCCTTTGTCATTCCTTCATCTCTTGGTGATTTGATTACACTTCTTTGTATTCTCATCTTCTTTAATATTTCCTTTGGTTGCCTCTCAAGAGATTTGACAATATCTTCATCATCTAAGTCTATATTATCTATTTCATGAAAGATAGTATCCCATTTTCTACACCTCTCCTCTCTATCGGCCGCTTCTTGATTCACACCATGCTAAGGCTCATGCTCTTCCCTACCAACTCGGGAGAAAGGATTACAATTCTCATCATTATTCTCATACTATGATGACTTGAATCAGGGAATTTCTCACAGGTAAATTCTTGATCATTCTTATCAGGGTGCATTATGTTGAAGACAATTATTCAATTGTGTATTGTCATTGATGTTACACATGTATATACACTTATGTAGTGATGTTACACAAATGTCTACATCCAGACCGAGCACAGTTGGTGAATGAAAAGAGTTTTTTAGTGTTGACCGAGATCATTAGGGTATTGAAGATGTTCAGTGTTGACTGAGTCACTCAAGCATTTCAGTCATGGTCGGGCATTAAAGAAACTCAGTGTTAACCGAGTTGATTAGTCAGTGTCAGCTGACTAACAGTGGTTTGCATTCTATAATTAATTGGTTATATGAGGTCGACTGAATTGTGATTTATTACTTATTTAGAAGCATATTTAAGCTGACTTGACAAGGCTTATCATATATATGAAAGGCCAAGTTTGGACTAAATGAGAGAGAGTGTGTGAAAAAGTTAAAGACAAGCAGAAGTATGGAATTCTGTGATATGAAGAGTGAAGGAAAAATCAAATGGGATTCTGATTGACTACAGAAAACTCAGAGCTGCAATAGAATATTTGATCAACAAGGATCTAGTTATAATCAGAATAAAGATATGAATCAACAAACACAATTACTTACACATACAGGTCAATTCATTGTTACTTTCTAACAATTGTAGCAATGATCTCAAATCTCTTAACAAAGTAGACTTAACAGTCTTTTTATAAATCCTCTCACAAGGTAGCATTTCTATGTCAAAGTGTTGAAGACCTCTAACAAGGCCACTCCTCATAGGGTGATTTAAATCCTCTATCAGGTTCACACCTAAAACTGTGTTTTTGTAACCTTTAACAGGGTTGGCTCCTAACAGGGCTCACTTTAGAAGAGTGAAAAATAGTAACTATTTATATTGGGGGTTTTTCCTATATTGGGTTTCCACATTAAATCTTGGTGTCACCTGTGTATATGTTATTTTTTTCATGCTTTATGTTTCTGCACTTAATCACTAAAGTATAATTTCATTGGATATCATAAAGATTTCTTTGACACCCGAGTTACAGAAGAATATCTTAATTGACCGAGTAACAATGTTATATTGTTTAAGACATCTAAGGGACAAGGGATTTATTTTGGAGTAACTGATTCACCCCTCCCCTCTTAGTTACGTATCTCATTTCCAGCAATTGGTATCAAAACTTCAAGTGCTTTCAGAGAAGGTTTCAAGCCCTAAGCTAAAGATTAGAGATGTCTTACAGAAGGGAGATCCCAACGCTAAACAAAGACAACTTCCTTGCATGGAAAGAGCTGATGAAGCTACATCTGTCTACTATTGGAGATGCTGGTTTGCAATTTTTGGATAGAAAATATGTGGAACCAACAACAAATATGACTGTAGAACATATGATGGACCAAAAGCTTCATAACATAATGATGATTGATATAGCTTCTTCACTCAGCTACTCTGAATTTGATGAAGTCAAGGAATTCCCTACAACCTATGATATGAGGAAGAAATTACAGGACATTTATGGAGGAGATGCAAATGTAAAGAGATCCAAAGCAGAAAGTCTCAGAGGACAATTTGATCAGATGAAAATGAAAGAAGAAGACATTACTGTTAGGATTGGATAATACTGAGGGGGGGGGGGTGAATCAGTATTATAATAATTAATTAAATTCTTCAACCTCTTTAACATTAACCATACAATTGCAGTAAAGGAAAGAACATAAACAAATAACACAGAACTCATAACACCATGATTTGTTTACGAGGAAACCCTGGCCAAGGGAAAACTCCAGTGGGGATGATACCCACAAGCATGTACTAAAGTATAATGTCCCTGTAAGGAGACCTAGCCCTACTAGGAGCTAAATATTACATAGCACATTTCCCTATTAGAGGAATAACAACCCTGTTAAAGGTTCACAACACCCTGTTAGGGGCCAATGAGCTTACAACTCTTACAATGTAATTTTGTTACAAAAGGTTCTCAGTCATGAACAAAAACAAGCATCACAAATGCTTTGATAGTTCCTTTATAGCTCTGCCATTTGCATGTCTACTTTGCATATACTTTCCTCACTTCCACTTTCACACTTAATCTTTACCAAAAAGATCTTACATATATATCTTTTAACTTTACAAAGTCAGCTCTCAGTATGAATATTACAAACAGTACTAAGTCGGCCTTCAATACAAAATACATTTAATATATTAAATATCAAATGCATAGTTGACGCTCTTGCATAGTCAAACTATAGAGTATCAATAAAAAAAATACAACTTCGATTTCCTGGAGTCCAAGTCATACTCCCTTATTCTTCCCTGATGTCCAACTGCTTTGTGTCACTGTTCTCTGTTGTCTTTCAGTCTTCAAATCCTTAAAACTTATCATAAACTTAACCAAATCCAAATTGATCTTAGGTGTATCTCATAAATAATCCATACTATCTTCCACTAAGCTCGCATGCCTTAATTCATCAATCTCTGTCTTCGATATCTAAAACAATATTGTACCTCTATTTTTGTACTTAGTCAATTTTGGACATACCAAAACTTATCTTCAAAACAATCGATCTTAAACCTAGATGTGTTGCCATAAATGACAACCAAAAAGTGAATCACATTATCCAAATTGATCATTTTCCAACAATCTCTCCCTTTGGAAATAATGACAACACTTAACAAAAAAATTACTAAGTGTTCCAACAAAACAAAAATGTCTCCACTTCTTCTCCTCATCTTTTTCATTTTCTTTTCTTTATATATATATATATATATATATATATATATATAGTTCTCTCTTCTCTTCTTCATTCATTTTTTTGTTC
This sequence comes from Thuja plicata, assembly GCA_018584345.1. Lineage (NCBI taxonomy): Eukaryota > Viridiplantae > Streptophyta > Pinopsida > Cupressales > Cupressaceae > Thuja > Thuja plicata. The sequence continues at coordinate 464,041 of MU223528.1, read as the reverse complement.
TCTCTTCTCTTCTCTCCCTTTGACAACAATGACAAAGGTGCATACAAATAAGTATCACTTCTTGCTCACAAGTTTTAGAATGTCCTAGAAGGAATCTTCCAAAATCTTCACTTCAGTGCTCCATGTCTTAAACAAAATCTGACTTATATGAATCAATTCATTCAATGCAAAATATGTAGTTTCATCTTTCTTCAAGTCTGTGGGTAGGCCTTTAGCCAATGAATCTGTAGTCTTTTCTAAATCTGTTATATGTGCCTCAAGTATTGATAGCTTCGTAGTAATGAAGTTCCTCAATAAATTGAATCTGTTCAGTACTCTCTCCTTCTCATTCTCCAATATACTGATCTTAGCCAATATCTTTGTCACTTCAGTGTCTAACTCTGTAGTGGAATGTGAAGATGTTTCACAACCATCCATTAACCTGTTCAAAGTTTCCCTTTCCTTGACAATAATATCTTCAACATTCTGAATGTGTCTGATAGGATTCATGTTGTAACCAAATAACTTTCTCCCATGTACAATGCAGTTCTTTGCATTTATCAAACAAGTTTTCACAACTCCTAAGTCCCATGAGATGGACTTGCCTACATTTATCAACTTCTTCTCTTCATATGTTCTCTCTACTTTCTCCTCTGCAGTCTTCAGCAAATTTTCAAAGTGGCCATCAAACTCATTAAGTGTGACTTTTAAGTTCTCAATATCATTTTTGTTCTAAAAATACTAAGGTACTGGAAGAAATTTATTCACAGTATCAATAGCTCTTGAAATCACTTTTTTCTTCTTATCTCCTTTCTTTACTGATTTCTCCTTTGCTTTGTTCAGTGCGGTGAATGCTAGTTTCACCAGTTCATCTTCATCCATGTTATCGACATTTACATTACTACTTGCCAATAATAAGATAGATGGTGAAGTTACCTCTTCCTTTTATTTTTGCTCAGTCTTCTGTCCTTCATCCTCTTTCTGCTCATCTTCCTTATTCTCCTCTTCCTTCCCAGGTTCATCAGCAATAGAAGTGTCCATGGTTATTGTAAAAGGGTCCTTCTCATCTTGTGAGGGGTCTAGTGTTACTGCCACACCAGAAGCATAGAAATCTGCAGCAGCGTCTTCTTTACTTTCTTCACCATTAGTATATTTGTCCTTTGTGCTATCATCCATTCCCAATTGTGTGGGTAAATCTATTTTAGGAGGTGGGGGCTTGACAAAATTAGTTCTCAACAGTATCTTCTCAAGTGCCTTCTGAGTTTCCTCAGTCACTTCATCATATTTCCTTGCCATTATCTTTAGTAATCTGGTCTTTGTCCTCGATAGGGGTTTCAATTCTTTGACTATAATATCTCTCTCTTGTATGGATAACATAGACAACATGTCATCAATCTCTTTGTTTCTAATATGACCATCTTCAACTTGTGCCAAGTGTTTTGTGCTTTCTAATTTTGTATACAAATCTGAGGGTATGCTTCATTCAACTTCCAAAAGTGTCTTCTTGAAACTAAGAACATGTTCTATCACAATGTCTTCAATTTTTTGTTTATCTGCTTCTTCATATCTGTCACAATATTTATCAATTGAAACCAATTTTCCTTGTTCAATTGCTCTTTTCTCGAGCATTTTAATGTCAGGTTTTCATGCTTTATTCTTCTCAGTTTTCTGTTCTTCTTCAACCGCATTCTTCTCTTTTGTCTGCATACTAGATCTAGTTACTCTAGGAGTAAATTCCTTCGCTTGTTATGCCTACTAATGTGGTGGAGGTGTGTTATCAACCATAATTATTTCAGGGTGGAAGGGGCATTAGAGCTTCCACTAGCTACTCCAAGGGATCTATCTGCCATCTTCTTCTTAATATCTTTCATTTCTTCCTCAGATAGACTAGCCTTTACTCCACAGTCATGAATAAGATTAGCAATCTTTCTCTTCCTCTATCCTCTATATTGTTCTTCTCTTACCTTCTCTGAATTCTCCTCATATGTTCCCCATCTCTCTTCTGATGTATCAAATTCTGATGCAAGAATATGTTCTACTTGCATGGTGAGTACTTTAGAACTCACTTCATAGCCCATAGGGTAACACCATTTCTTTCTAGGGGTCACTGCCTCAAAACATACACAATCTGTTTCAACCATAAAAAAAATTGTGTTCTTGTAATTCTCAACAATGTCCTCATGTAGTCTGTATCTACTCTTCATTTGTCTTTGTAGAATTTTGACCATTGCAAATAGTTCTCCATCTACCCAAGTAGTGTTCTGACTTTTGTAACTCTACGAGATTAGTATACCAGTAGGAACTCTAGTTTTCCAGCCACTAGGGTGTAGGCCAGGAAACTTATATTCAATATGAATGAACATGTGTACCAATAATGATGCAAACCTGAAAGTTTTAATTCTGTCCTTCTTCACAAGCTTTACATTCTCAAGGAATTATTGTGCCAATACTTTGCATAGGTTGTACCGTGTGCTTTCTTTTATCATTCTCCATGCCATCATAATAACTCTAGCTGATACTAAATTAGGTCTGCTTTTGTAGAAAAATTTGTAACCGAGTATCATTGCAATCAACCTTACATCTTGTTAGAAAATATCATTTACTGTCATTTCCCTTCTATCCCACTTAGAGTGTGTTAGGGTTTCAACTTCCTTCTTGACATGTTTCTCTACAACGGGTACAACTCTAGTGTTATCTAAACCAATAATCTCATGAATTAGGTCACTGTATATCTTCACAGGTTGGCTACCAATCCACATGAATTGGTCATGAACCCTGCTCACAAGTATTTTAAACCATTCATTTTCATCGAAGTTGCACAGATCCATAATCTTCATTATACTTAATTAACTAACATGTTTCCATTCTTCCTTCATGCTTCCGTTCTCAGTCATATCTTCCATTTCAGTGAGTATATCATCATCTCCCAATGTGTCATACTTAAAATGTATGTAAGCCATGATCTCTTCTACATGCAATACACCATGTGGGGTCTGTGAAAATGCTCCTTTCGGATCCTCTTCACATGACTTATAAGGATGTTTCTTGAATTTGTATCTAGGACGATCAACAACATCAAAAATAATAGGTGCATCCATAGCTTAGATAATGTAGAATACCTTTCACACATAGAAATATGAGTTTATGCTTCGATCGATCATGCACGATAGGTGTAGAAATGTCTGAATACTTCTGCTCTCTAATATCCTTGGCTCGCTCCTTGTCAAATGATAGAAAAATAGATCACAACACGATGCTTTATACAAGTTAGGTTATAACTTTTCTTTTTCACTCCAAACTGTTTGGCCGACTGCTAATTCTCATGATCAAAATATACAAGTCAGCTGATGATGCACTCTTAGATATATGATCCATAATGTCAGCTCAACATATTCCCAAGCTCGCATGAGCTCACTACATGATTTGCGGGGTAGGATAAATAATGATGTGTTGCATTTAATGCTCCCCTAAGGTCGTGATCGGCCGATTAGGTCAATTCTGTCTTGCTACCTTCAGGCAAAGATCCAGTAGCATCTCCTGACTCTCCTTGAACTAATGTCTCACTAGTTTCTTTAATCTTCCATATCTTACCACTGTTGTTGTCTTCTGCTTTCTTAAAACAAATTTCAAAATCACTCTTCACATCTACAATACTCTTTCCATTATCACTTCCACTCTTCTGAGGTTTCATAGGAGGTGGTGTTCTTTTGTTATCTACTCCATTATACCTACAAAACTTTTCTATATGTCCTGGATTATTTCATTTTTAACATATAGGTGGTCTTCTTTCTTGATTAACTTGTAAATTACAATACTTCGCAATGTGTCCAATGTTGTTACATTTGTAGCATGTAGGTTTCATTATAGGTTCTCTTCCATTGTCTTTTCTATATCTAGATTGATTAGGTCTTCTGCATTCAGTCTTCTTATGCCCATATCCATTACAGTTAAAACAATAACCAGAAAAAGTTCTAAAAGGGGCATTACCTCTGCAGTCTTTCTTCATGTGTCCAAATCTATTGCAATCAAAGCATCTTCCTTTAAAAGATCTGATCTGCTCTATAGATTCTTCAATAGATGGTTTCTTAGCATTAATCTTCTCAACTGATTTCTCTTCTTGATTCTTTGAATATTCAACTTCATTGAAGCCAATACCAGTCACGTCGCCTATAGCTTTCTGATTTTCTAGTTGTTCATCAATCAAATCACTGCTGGTGTGAAGTTTCTCAATATGTTTCTTTGCTTTAGTAAGTTCACCATTCACAATCTGATTGCATTTCTCCAATTCTAAGTTTTTGTTCTTGTAGCTGTTAGCTTCATATTTCATTTGATTCAATGCATTGTTCAAGTTTTCTTTAGCTTTCTTCTTAGCATCCTCCTGTATCTATATTTCTTTAGCCATATTCTTGTTCTCAAGCTTCAGAGTCTCAATCTCTTCTTTCAGTTGCTTCACCTGATCCGAATTGTCCTCATCTGAGTCTTCTTTTATCTGAACCACAAGATCTTCTCTCTGACTTCTGGAAAGTTCAAGTTGTTCTTTCAATTTCTTTATGAATTTCTCAGCTCTCTGAATGTTGAACTTCAATTCACCATTTTTTGTTTTAGCATTATCAAGGTCTTCAGGTGAAACTTCAAATTTCTCCTGTAAACTGTTCAAATCCATTCTGATATCCCTCAAGTTGTTAGGCTTTCTCTCCAAGGGCCAAAAGCTTTGATACCAATTATTAGGATTGGATAATACTGAAGGGGGGGGGGGGGGGGGGGGANGGGGGGCGAATCAGTATTATAATAATTAATTAAATTCTTCAACTACTTGAACATTAACCATATAATTGCAGTAAAGGAAAGAACATAAACAAATAACACATAACTCATAACACCATGATTTGTTTATGAGGAAACCCTGGCCAAGGGAAAACCCCGGTGAGGATGATACCCACAAGCATGTACTAAAGTATAATGTCCCTATAAGGATACCTAGCCCTTCTAGGAGCTGAATATTACATAGTACATTTCCCTGTTAGAGGAATAACAACCCTGTTAAAGGTTCACAACACCCTGTTGGGGGCCAATGAGCTTACAACTCTTACAATGTAATTCTGTTACAAAAGGTTCTCAGTCATGAATAAAAACAAGCATCACAAATGCTTTGATAGTTAATTTATAGCTCTACCATTCTCTACTCTTCCATTTGCATGTCTGCTCTGCATATACTTTCCTCACTTCCGCTTTCACACTTAATCTTTACCAAAAAGATCTTACATATATATCTTTTAACTTTACAAAGTCAACTCTCAGTATGAATATTACAAACAATACTAAGTCGACCTTCAATACAAAATACATTTAATATAGTAAATATCAAATGCATAGTTGGCGCTCTTGCATAGTCAAAGTATAGACTATCAATAACAAAAATACAACTTTAATTTCCTGGAGTCCAAGTCATACTCCCTTATTCTTCGTTGTTGTCCAACTGCTCTGTGTTGTTGTTCTCCATTGTCAGTCAGTCTTCAAATCCTTATAACTTATCATAAAATTAACCAAATCCAAATCGATCTTAGGTGTATGTCAGAAATACTCCATACTGTCTTCCACTAAGCTCGCATGCCTTAATTCATTGATATTTGCCTTCGATATCCAAAACAATATTGTACCTCTATTTTTGTACTTAGTCAATTTTAGACATACCAAAACTTATCTTCAAAAAAATCAATCTTAAACCTAGATGTGTTGCCATAAATGACAACCAAAAAGTGAATCACATTACCCAAATTGATCACTTTCCAACAATTATAAGATACGGTGAAAGAATTGAGAAGATTGTGAGTGCCATCAGAGCTATAGGAGGAATAATTGAAGATACAACAGTGGTCAGCAAGGTATGAAGAACTTTACTTCCTATATATGCTATTAGATTTTTAGCTATTCAAGAGGTGAGGTGAAATAAGGATATAACTATGGATACATTAGTTGGAAGGCTTACAACTTTTGAGCTGGACAACTTTGAAAATTATTCTCCTAGCTCTAGCAATCTTGAGTCTCCATTCAAAGCTAAATTGGACCTTGGTAAGAAGGATAGATACTCAAAAGGGAAGAAGATTGAAAGTGATAGTGATGATAAATCTGATGATGAAGATCTAGATATCATTGAAGCATTACTTGCAAGGAGAGCTGCCAAAGGAAAATATAAAGGAAGAGTGTCATTGATTTTCTTTTCATGCAATGAGGTTGGTCACATTGTTGCAGAGTGTCCGAACAAAGAATACAAAGATGAGAAAAATATCAACAAGTACAAAGGCAAGAAAGATTTCAATAACTAAAAGAGCTACAAGGACAAAGGTAAGAATTCTTGTTATATTGCTAAAGATTCTGATAGTGATGAAGAAGAAGATGAAATGGTTTATATTGCTATTAAGGATGAGTCAGGAAAATAAATCACTTTTCTCACATATCAGTAAAAATGACACATGGATAATTGATAGTGGTTGTTCTCATCACATGACTAGTGATAAGACATAATTTGAACATCTTGAGCACTATGATGGAGAGAGTGTCAGTTTTGGGAATGATGAACCCTGCTATGTGAAAGGAAAGGGTTGCATTACTCTAACAGAAGGAATCAAATGTGATAATGTTTATTGGGTTGAAGGAATAAGTAGAAATCTACTCAGTGTAGCATAGCTAAACAACATTGGCTTTAAGGTAGAATTTATGAATGGTAAGGCCAAGCTCTTGGATGATAAAGGGAACCTAGTTGGAACTCGCAGGCAAACAAAAGGTAATCTATTCCATCTTGATCTCACTGAAAGTTCATGCTTTATTACACAAGTAGAAGAAAGTTGGATATGGAATAAAAGGTTGTGTCTTGTAAATTTTAATAATCTGGTCAGCATAAGCAAGAATAAGAGAGTTAAGAGGCATTCCTATTTTGAAGAAACCCGAGTTAGCAATATACAAACAATGTCAAATTGGAAAGATGAGCAAGATAAGTTTCAAGATCAATAATTACAATACTGATGAAATATTGGAATTGGTACATACTGACCTTTGTGGACCAATTGGGACAACAAGCTATATTGGAGAGAAGTATTTTATTCTATTTTTTTATGATCATTCCAGAATGATGACTGTCATGTTTCTCAGAGAAAAATTAGAAGCTTTTCACAAATTCAAATGGTATCTTGCTAGAGTTGAAAAGGAAACATGAAAGAAACTAAAATGTCTAAGATTTGACAAAGGAGGAGAATTCATTTCTAATGACTTCAATGAATTAATTTGTAATGAAAGAGGAATCGAAAGACAAGTATCTTCCCCTAGTACACCACAACAAAATGGAATAGAAAAAAGAAGAAATATATCCATTATGGATTGTGCAAGAACCCTAATTATTGAAAAGAATGTTGCTACCAAATATTGGAAGGAGGCCATCAGCACTATAGTATTCACCTTGAACCAAGTTCAACTGAAGAAAGGTAGTAACCAGACACCTTTTGAATTATGGTATGGCTATAAATCTAATGTTCTTTATTTCAAAGTATTTGGAAGTAAATGTTACATCTTGAAGGAGGAAAGAAATGTAAAACTTCATGAAAAAAGTGATGAAGGAATATTCCTAGGCTACTCATGTAAAATAAAAGCATACAAATGTCTGAATCTTACTACTCATAAAGTCATAGAAAGTGTACATGTCAAGATTGATGAGTTTGCAGAAAGATGTGAAGAGAAAAGAAGTAAAGAACCTGAAGACTATAGGAACTTTATGTATCACGTGTTAGAATGAATTTTGAATAACTGAGAGGGGGGGGTTGAATCAATTATCCTTAGGTCTAGATGTACCAATTGAAACTTTATAGCACTTTAAACAACTCAGATCTACTCGAAAGCAATAACATAAGTCAAAACCATAAATATCTAGTTTACAGTTCAATTGTAATCAACATGTAGAAACTTAATAGTAAAACACAACATAAACATTCACACAAGTTTACACCAGTATTTAATGTGGAAACCCAAATTGGGAAAAACCACCAGTAACATGCTACCAAGTTTTCACTCTTTTGATGTGAGCTCTGCTAGGAGCCAACCCTGTTAAAGGTTACAAAACACATTGCTAAATGTGACCTGGTTAAAGGATTTAATCACCCTTAGAGGTCTTAGAACATTCCACCTGAATGTCACCTTGCTTAATGGATTTATACAATGACTGTTAGGTCAACCTGGTTAAAGGATTTTGATTGATACAATGGTTAGAAAGTAATCAGCAGGTGTGATCTGATACATACAACTTACTTTGCAAATCCAGATCCAATTTAGCTCTTATGCTAATTCACTGAGTGGCCTCCATTCTCATCTCTATCTTTAGATCTGCTTGGAAATCCGTCAAGCAATCACTTTCGCAACTCTCTGCTTCTCTATTCAACCTTCTTTGCTAGATCATGCCAATCATTCAATGACCATGCAATTCTCTTGCATACACTTTTCACATCCATACATCTTGAATAACCCCTTGAGGTTATCTTATACCTCTTCATCTAGGTAAAATAAATCTTTTTCACTTAATCAAGATTGTAGATCTTAGGTTAGGTCAGATCCAATAGATCTTTCCATCATTTACATTTAAATTACTTCTCCAAAGTAACCACTAATTAAATCTTAGATCCATGCATTAATTATGGTTACCCATGCATTTAAATAGTGTAGACCAATCATGCTTATCCTTAATTAACTTTACATATCCCAATAAATTCAATTATGTCGGCCGGAGATCTCTAATCTCAACAATTACCAAAATACTGCTACTCAGCCAACATTGTGTTCTTCCACTCAGTCATCACTATTTTCCTTGGCAATTTACTGGCCCTTGGTCAATACTAAGAAATTATGCTCGGCATACACTGGTGCTTGGTCGACACAAACTTCACTCGACATATACTGTTCCTAGTAAACTAGCATCTTGACTTAGTGTAATGGATAAACAACACATTACTTTTCCAATGTGCCAACTGATCAAGTACCCTTGTAATTTCTCATAACTCATCCATTTCACTTAGTCTTCTTGTTATCCTTTACTTCAAATATTATTGAACAATCAATAGATATAGTACTCAAACAGATAGCAATAGTCTCACCAGTTAAGGTTTGAAATCAATGACAAAACAACAATTGTTTACATTGTAGCTTTCCAACATCATGAACCTGATACTATTCCTATGACTCGAGCAATGGTGATTGGACATCAGAACTATCAACCACTAAATATACTGACACAAACTGTATAACCTAAGTTACAGACTGTGCAACCCGAGCTGTTGGTACAAGAGACCGAGTCACAGATAGAGGGACCCGAGTCACAGATAGAGGGACCCGAGTCACAGACAGAGGGACCTAAGTCACAGACAGAGGAACCTGAGGATCAAACAGAAGAACATGAAAGAATGTTTGAGAATGATAGATCTAGTGGATTGAGTCCATAATCAAGACTGAAGGATCCAGTACTTTCCAAGTATGTTAGAAGGCATCATGCACCTAAGAAAATAATTAGAGATCAGACAGAAGGTGTAATGACAAGGAACAAACTAAAAGGTACATGTTTACTTAGTGAATTTGAACCTAGAACTGTTAAAGATGCATTGAATGATGAAATTTGGATAGATGCAATGAATGAAGAAATTGAGCAGATTGAGAAGAACAAAACTTGGAATCTTGTTCCTAGGCAAAAGGAAAAGAATGTGATTGGAACCAAGTGGGTTTTTAGAAATAAGATGAATGAAAATGGTGAAGTTTCTAGAAATAAGGCCAAAATAGTTTGTAAAGGATATGCTCAAGAAGAGGGTATTGATTATGGAGAAACTTTTGCTCATGTTACAAGAATTGAAGGAGTCAGAACTCTTCTAGCATATTTTGCACATAAATGATACAAAGTATATCAAATGGATATGAAATCTACATTTTTGAATATAGTCTTAGAAGAAGAAGTCTACATTGAGAAACCTGAAGGATTTGTTAATCCTATCAGAAGGAATATGGTTTGTGTGTGTGCTTGAATGTGACCTCTAAATCAGGCACAAACTCAACATATTCCTTACTCAGTCATTCAATTCATATAGACAAACATGAATTGTTCATCCCGCAAATTCGATTGAAGTGACTTGTTGCCTCCTAATAAGTTATGGATGTCAAATTTACTCTCAGAACGAGAGCCAAAAACCTGACCATTGCTAACATGGAGGATTTCTAAAGCATGAGAGAAGATGAATTTGCCATTAACCTATGAAATTAATTGCAACTAGTCTAGAATTGAAATTGTAACTAGTCTAGAATTAAAATTACAATTAATCTATGAAATCAAGTGCTCTTAATCTAGAAAGCTTGAAATGCTCTTAATATAGAAATCAAATGCTCTTGATCTAGAAAGGAAATTGCATTTAAAATAGAGAGCTTGAAAGAAAAGATTGATATGTTAGATATGTAAATGAATTGCAAATAAAACCAAAATATCATTACTAATCCAAATTGAAATTAATCTAATTATGCAATTTAAGCTCAAAAGCATGAAATAATCAATACAAATTTCACTATAGATTTGATGCTCTCAAAAATCATCCTCTTAAATGAAGAAAAAGGGGTCCAATTTATAGAAAAGCCATGGAAAGAGGGTGAAGAGTTTCTTGAAAAGAAACAGTTGCCTCTTCATTTCCAAGAATTGAGATTGAGACAAAAAAGCATGAATTATTTAATTAAAAGGATATATTATTGCCACATGAGTGACCTTTCATATAGAATTATGAAATTATTTTTAAGGATAATCCATTCAATCAATTAAATAACTATTCAATTCCTTTTTATGTATATTATCTAAAGGGGTTGGAATCAATTTAATTTAAAAGCACTTAGGACTTTAGAATTAAATCAATTAATCATAGGGATTTTTAGCTAATAAACCTTGATAATTTAGGAATTAAATATAATGTCAAATTTATGCAAATTTGGGTTTTGTGCATTTGAGACTCAGTCAATTAAAGTCAATTAGAAAGAGAAATTTCCTAGTATAATAGGACTTTGGTGATGAGAAAATTGAAGGAATGCACCAAAATTGATTAGGATTATAAGGTGCCAATTTTGGGGTGTTACATTTTGCCCCTCTTTGAATTGATGTGCGAGTAGCGCATTGATTCAAAGAATAGTCTAATGTGAAGATGAATATTTCAGAAGTCTAGGTTAGGTTGCCAAGACACCGATCAGATTGAGAAGCAGAATCAACTGAGAGAAGATCAGAATTGGGGTTAGATTGCCCCAATGTCCACTGATAGCTGATGAAAATCTAGGACTATCTCTAGAATCAGGGTTAGATTGCCCCAATACGAAGGTTAGCCTTCCGAGATCTAGGTTAGGTTGCCTACATAATGGTATAAAGAGTTTTTGAGAGCCATCTTCAGAATGAAGCATAACTTTCAGGAATTAGGGTTAGATTGCCCCAATACCCAATGAGATTTCAAAAATCCTCTCTAGAATGAAGCTTGATCCTTGAGGATCCGTGTTAGATTGGTCAGATACCTAGAAAGATAGATGACAAGATGTGAGACATCAAGATGCCCCTAGAGATTCAAGATCATGAAATATCCAATTTTGACCATAAGGTACGAAAAACTGAATATGCCCGAAGTGATGAGATGCCCCTAGCGATGGGGATTTTTGATTTAGATCGAACTGATTCAAGAATAATGGAAAAATATTTAATGATGCAATCATCCTGCCCCCTCGGGAGCAAAATCGAAAGATGACACATCATAAAGATGAGAGTGAGGAATCACAGAGAAATAAGATTGAAGTTCCAGAGATAGATCAAGAGGAGACAAAATCAATTTGGAGCGATCAGGGAGTCCTATTGACTAGGTTTGACCATAGTTGACTAGAATTTACTAGAGTTGACTTTGATGAAAGGATTGCAGAAGCCAAGAAAATGATGACTAGAGATGATCCTGACAAGAAAGCGACGTGATAAAGTTGACTGCACAAGCGTTCAATCACGTCGGTCCCAATATTTTAAAATGCAATTTTAAGCTACTTAGGAGCGTCAAATTTCAATTTTGATCACGAAAATGGATTTAGAGCGGTCCATTTATCCAAGGGTGCAATTTTCATGGAAAACATAGCACTTTGAAAAATTAGGTCAAAGGTTATATAAGGCCCGGAGGGGTCATTTTCAAATCATTATTCACCTTTTGACTTTAGCAATGGCGAGGGCTCCACCTGATATTGAGAGCATTCCCATGCATTTACATTGATTTGAGCACTCCTGATGACACAACCGACCACCGGAGTATGACGCACCTATGAGTAATCGCAACTTGATCCTGCATTTCAATTTTTTTTTATCAATTTATAGCATTTTAGCACATTTTAGGCTCTTTTAAAGTTTGTCGCGTCCAATCTCGCGTGAGGAAACAATTTCCTTGCGTCGGCCTAGGTCTCCTTTCACGCGAGGATTCAGAATCCTTATGCGGGTCAGGGGTTCCTCGCACGGGTCCCTCCCCTGCGCTCGCGCAAATAGCATGCTTGTGCCATGCGAGAATTTAGAAATCTTGCACGGGAACACATCCTATCTCGCGCGAGTCAGAAAGCTCGCGTGGGAAAAGAGTTTCCTCGCATGGAAAACTGACCAAAAATCAAAAGGTTGTCATTTTCTTACGTCGCAGAGTCAGCCAGTTGCAATATCTTAAAACTGTGTAGGATATGTCCATAGCTGTATTTGCTGTCTTTGCTTTCAAAAATCATCATGTTGAGGTACTGATCCAATTTCGTTGCTTACTTTGCAGGTTGTCTTCCCTGACATTGGTTTCTGATCACATCATCCTATCATGGGTGAGATACTTCAGAGGCTATCAGATGTTGATGGTGCCCACATTGATGGGCTAGGATTGACTTACCTTTGTGATGCACTCAATATTCGGGTGAATCACAGCTTACTGGGTGCCCTGGTTGAGCGTTTCCATTCGGAGATGAACACCTTTCACTTACCATAGGGGGAGATGATAGTTACTCTTGAGGATATTTATAGGATTCTGAGAGTGCCTTTCCATGGAGCTCGCATGGAGTATAACACGCAGCCTAGAGCAGGTACAATAGATTTGAGAGCAGTCTTTCAGGATGATCTGGTGATGGGTCGGGCCATCTCATGGGAGGATTTGATTCGTAGCTACTATAGAGATCACCCACTGGCGGTCATATTAGCACTTTTCCTGAGTTGTCACTTGGTTCCTGATCGTGGTCAGCATGGGTTAGAGTGTGGTTGGGGAGGCATGTTGCAGAAGATGTTGGCCACACCTGTAGTTACTTTTGGATGGGGCGAGTGCATGCTTGCTTAGATGTACCACAAGATGCACGAGATTATGTATTGAGGTGCACGTACCATGGTAGCAAGAGTAGGTATCCTTCAAATCTAGGCTTGGGAGCACCTTCCCATATGTAGGCCGATATTTCATGACACACGACAGCCTTTAGAGCCATACATATATAGGTACGTAGGTCTGATGACCCAGCCCACGCTGGGTAAGATAGAGCAATGGAGATCACAGATAGATGACATGGTCATGGCGGTCTTGGGTAGCCACTAAGGTATGGGATGATGCTCACCATGAGCTATCATATATGTTTTGTTCATGTCCTTTAATCGGGTGTACCATCACTATTATTGAGCGCTTCTTTCTCACATGTGTATTGTGCCAGTTTAGGAGACCACAGGATGTGTCTCAGGAGTACTATACATATGCTCGATTCATCAATGAGACGAAGAAGGGTTGGTAGTGATAGCTTGATAGGGGTCGTAGTATGATAGATGCCCGAGTACCACCAGCCAGGTGGGATTATATGGCCGTAGTGACGAATGCAAGTATGACACCTGCATACAAGGATCATATGTTAGCTCATCCATTCTCCCAATTTACAGCTCCAGTTGGTCTAACACCTCATATACAGTAGGCAGTATGGCCACCACCACCACAGCAGCAGGTTCCTCCATAAGTATAGCAGCCACAGGTACAATAGCCACCTTTACAATAATAGGAGAGAGTTGTACGACCGAGGACATCTTAGACTAACATCCCTGTTAGACCCATGGGATCAGATGCAAGTGTTGGGCCCAGTGGTAGTCAGGACAGAGCCGCTGAGCAGGTACATGATACTATTATGGTTGATGCTGTTCCGAATAATCCACCAGTAGGTAGATAGGTAGCACAGTTGCAGGAGGCACTTCGGAGGGTCCGAGAGAGAGCTAGATAGTCACAGAGGGAGTGTGACGACCTCCATACATAGGTGATTATTTGGGACACGCGGATATCTGAGCGAGACCAAGAGATCTGGGAGTTACGAGAGGCACTGGCGAGATCGTAGATAGAGACTAGATATGAGGCTGCTCAGGCATCTTATTACTATGTTTCTTACACTATCGCAGTACCTGAGGCAACAGATCAGATTCAGCCAT
>MU223528.1:423535-436563 GCA_018584345.1 Thuja plicata | reverse complement strand
CTAATAAACCTTGATAATTTAGGAATTAAATATAATGTCAGATTTATGCAAATTTGGGTTTTCTGCATTTGAGACTCAGTCAATTAAAGTCAATTAGGAAGAGAAATTGCCTAGTATAATAGGACTTTGGTGATGAGAAAATTGAAGGAATGCACCAAAATTGATTAGGATTATAAGGTGCCAATTTTGGGGTGTTACAACTTGCAAGATGCACAAAGCATTGTATGGACTGAAGCAAGCACCCAAAGCTTGGTATGAAAGACTGCATGGTTACCTAGTAAGTATTGGATTTCAGAGAACTAATGATAATATCATCTTGTACACCAAAGAAGGACCACAAAACAAAATATTGTTAGTAGAGATATTTTTTGATGACCAATTATTCACTGGATATGATGAATTATGCAAAGCATTCTCTGTAGCTACGAGTAAAGAGTTTGAAATGTCTATGTTTGGTGAGATCAAATTCTTTGTTGGATTACAAGTACATCAAATGAAGGATGGTATCTACATTACTCAATCAAAATATATCAAGGATATACTCATGAAATTTGGAATGAAAGATTCCAAACTAGTTGGAACACCCATGTGTACTAGACAAAAATTGTCTAAGGATGATGATTCAAAGGAGGTAGATCCGACCAACTACAGATCCATGATGGGAAAATTGCAATATGTTGTTCACACCAGACCTGATATTGCATGAGCAGTTGGTATTGTTGAAATATTTTCAGCTAATCCTAAAGACAATCACCTAATGGCAATCAAAAGAATTTTGAGATATCTGAAGGGTACTGAAGACTATGGTTTATGGTATAAGAAAGGTGGGAACTTTGATTTGAAGACATTCACTGATTCTGATTAGGCTGGAATTGTTGATGACAGGAAAAGCACCAATGGTGGAGATTTATTTCTTGGAAAGAGGTTAGTGTCTTGGATGAGAAAGAAAAAAAATTGTATCTCTTAGCCTACAACAGAGGCAGAATATGTTGTTGCACCAGTGAACTGTTCAAATATCATATGGTTCAAGCAGTTGTTGTCAGGAATGAAGGAAGAAGTAAAAGAACCATTTATTATCTACTGTGACGACACTAGTTCCATTAACATTTCAAAGAATCCCATGATGCACACCAAAACCAAGCATATAACAATAAAGTATCATTTCTTGAGGGAATTGATACAGAATAAAGAAGTAAGGTTAAAATATGTGAGTACTAAAGAACAAGTTGCAAACATATTCACCAAACCTTTACCTAAGAATGCATTTTTGTATCTTAGAGGAAATCTAGGGATGTTTCCCCTAATTAAAGCTCACTAAAATATAGTTTAGGGGTGCATCAGCCCGAGCCACAATGCAGATCTATCATTTGATGCAAGTACATTAGAGCCCATTGCAGATGAATTAGTACATTCAGGTACATTAAAACTTCAAAGTGAAATAGTATTGACTATTGGTATTGGTATTTAGTATTTGTGAAGATGGATTCTTTGGAATCTATTGTCAAAGAGGGGGAGTTTGATATAATACAAAATAAATTAATCAAGAGAAAAAGTTTGATGTCAGAGGGAGAAATTAATCAAGAGACGGAGTTTGATGAAAGAGGGAGTTTTTGGATGAGAATAATAATGAACCTAAAGACATTAAAGAAAGTTTTTTTGTTGCTCTACAATTCTTTGTATTATGACATGTTGTGTTGCCATCAATACCAAAGAGGGAGATTATTGAAGACAATTATTCAATTGCGTATTGTCATTGATGTTACACATATATATACACTTATGTAGTGAAGTTACACAAATGTCTACATCCAGACCGAGCACAGTTGGTGAATGAAAAGAGTTTTTAGTGTGTTGACCGAGATCGCTCGGGTATTGAAGATGTTTAGTGTTGACCGAGTCACTCAGGCATTTCAGTCATGGTCAGGAATTAAAGAAACTCAGTGTTAACCAAGTTGTTTATTCAGTGTCAACTGACTAACAGTGGTTTACATTCTAAAATTAATTAGTTATATGAGGCTGACTGAATTGTGATTTATTACTTATTTAGAAGTATATTCAAGCCGACTTGACAGGGATTATCATATATATGAAAGGTCAAGTTTGGATTGAATGAGAGAGAGTGTGTGAAAAAGTTAAAGACAAGCATAAGTGTGGAATTCTATGATATGAAGAGTGAAGGCGAAATCAGATGGGATTCTGATTGAGTACAGAATAATCAAAGCTGCAATAGAATATTCAATCAACAAGGATCTAGTTATAATCAGAATAAAGATCTGAATCAGCAAAGACAATTGTTTACACATACAGGTCAATTCATTGTTACTTTCTAACAATTGTAGCAGTGATCTCAAATCTCTTAATAGAGTAGACTTAACAGTCTTTTTGTAAATCCTCTCACAAGGTAGAATTTCTACATTGAAGTGTTGAAGACCTCTAATAAGGCCACTCCTCATAAGGTGATTTGAATCCTCTAACAGGGTCACACCTAACAGTGTGTTTTTTTAACCTTTAACAGGGTTGGCTCCTAACAGGGCTTACTTGAGAAGAGTGAAAATAGTAACTAGTTATTGTATGTGATAGAAAGTATACCTGCAAAAGACAACACTAAAACATGCAAACAAGATTCAAAGAGTTAGAATGTTTAAAATGAAATCCAAAGACAAGACCTTTCACCACAACCTCCGATGAGCTGAACAAGGGCACCCAATGCCTTGTTGATTTGCTCTTAGAGAAGTATGTGGGTGTGGTCTGCCAACACAATACTAAAATCCCACTTGATGATTTAAAGATGCAAGCTAATGTGAGTGAAGGACTCAAGAGCAAGTATTGAAAACTTGTCTCGAGCTCATCACATGAATGCAAATGCAAGACTATACTATGATGATATGCAAGATCAAAGAAAATCTAAGATTCATTCCACTAATTCTAACATGTAATATGTAGATTTGAAAATGAACTACAAGCATGAAAGCATGAACATGAAAACTAAGCTAAGAATTCTAAAGCTAAACTAACATGATAACAATGCATAAAAGGGAGATGATTTGCTCTTGGCAATGACCTCTATTTATAGATTTTTTGGAGGAGAGAGAGGGCTTGGATGAGGTGGAGCTTATGTGGTGTCCACATAGGTGCCACATGAGGGACACATAAGCCATGAAAGAGGTCAAGTTTTCTCACACATGTGTGAGAAACTTGTGATGTGATGGGTCAAGGTGTACTTAAAGTACACATGTGAAGGATATTGTAAGAGGTGTAAGAGTTTTTGTCTAATAAAACACTTTTAGAAAGTGTAAGAAAGTGTTATCAAGGTTGTAAGAAACCTTGTTGGCACCAAATTAGGATTATTTAGAAAAGTCAATTTTTGGAAATTTGCTCACACATTTGTGAGCAAATAATTAGGACTAAAATGTGTAGGAATCAAGAAATTAGTGTAATTAACCTTAGTTAATTAGTGAGTAGGTCTATTTGGTGAGAGTGATGTGAGGTAGGGTAGGATCCAGGTTCAAATTAGTTCAATGCAAATTAGATTTAGATTAATTATGGTTTAGTAGAATTAAGTCATGTGGAGGAATAAATAAATTATAAATTTATTTAGAAGAGATAAATAAAGAAAATGTATATAAATAAGATTTAATACATTAAAAGGGGCAATAATATTTAAATTTAAGATTTAAATATTATTAAGGTGAATCATATTTAATTAAATTAATTAATTAAATAGATATAAGAGTATAACAAATATAATTAATTAAAATTAACTATAATGTTATGGGAATATTAATTAAATTAATATAAAGATGATTTTAGACGTCTACATTTTGCCCCTCTTTGATGCAGCATCAGAAGTGGCGTCACGTCAAAGAAAAGAAAATAAGATGCCCTAGGAAGGTCAGGAAAACCTAAGGCGGAGAGAGTAGACGAGTGTGCCCCCTTGAGAAAATAATAGGAAAAAATAATAAAATTTTCTCAAAAAACGCAGGAAGAGAGGGAAAGAAAATTAATTGCATGGCATGTCCAAAATAGAGGAAAATGGGGACCAGAGTGGGAAACGGGGAGAAGGACGAAAGAAATGAGTCCTAAGGGGCTATAAATAGTCCACTGAGGCCCAAAGAGAAGTCATTTTCACTCACGGAGAGCAAAAAGATGAAAGAAGAGAGAAGTGATGGCAACGATTCAAGAGTGTGCATAGTTTGGAGAGTGAGTCAGGATCCATCAGTGACCCGGGAACGTCGGACCACCGGTGAGTAGTCGAAGGTCTCCTAGTCAATTATGCAGTTATTATATTTTAGTGCATTTATGGCACCCAAAAAGCACTCTGAACTGGCCCACAACGCAGATGGTGGTCGCCTGACCACCGTCTGTGTAGACGGTGATGGACAGATCACCGTATTCATAGACAGCTGATCAGCAATCGATGTTTGTGTAGATGGAGATCGCACGATCACCATCTGCAAGGGTAAAGGGGAGGAAGAAAAATAAGGTGGAGACGACGGAGTAAGAAATCTGCCACCTATGCAGAAAAGAGGGAGCGACCTAAACCGCTGTCTCTGCATATCGATAGCTGCAAAGAACCATCATCTACGAGGGTAAACTAGCATCTCCACTGATTGACATAGAAACAAAGGAAAAAGAGGGAAAGGAGAGATAAGGGAGGGTTTAGGAGCATTTTTTGGTGCCCTAGATTAGGCTTGGTGTAATTTTCGATGTCCCAGAATGCTATCTGATATCTGACATGGGTATGGTGTGGATGCAGGAGGATAAAATTACCTTTTGGGTGAGGGAGTGTTATCCAACAATGATGGTGTTGGAGCATAAGATGATGACATAGGATTGCGGTATAGTCATCTTGTGCGGATTGGAGCATGTGCACCTCTAGCCCACTTGAGAGTACATAATGCGCTCATGTTGGCTTTGATCGAGAGGTTGCACAGTACCACTTCGAGCTTTCACTTCCCCACAAGGGAATCTACTATTACTCTACATGATGTGTGAAGATTTCATAGAGTGCCAATTCAGGGGTTGATACTCGAGTACAACTTTGAGGGGTCAGAGCCTCACATGGAGATGGCCTTTAGGAGGAGTTATGTGGAGATACCAACTTCACGTTAGTGGATGTCATGTGTTGGGGTGATGGTGGCACGACCACGGTTGTAGCGGGCGGCACTGTATTTGGCAGGGTTGATTGGAGGATGATTGATGCCTGATCATGCAAGCAAGGGATTCTTGATTGGATGGGCACAAGTGCTAAGCAGTATGGTTGAGGACGGGGACCAGTATATTGCTGGGGATATAGTATCCTTGGACAGTTGTATTATGATCTACACATGTGCGCCTACTGTAAGGATAGGGCACTAGGAACATGCTACACATTGTTACTAGTATGGGCATGAGAGCATATTGTTGTCATGTGCCCAATTCGTACACATGAGACCAGGCAGGCTTATGCATCATTTTCCTGTAGATATAGGTCACCAATTAGGTACAAGTCTACAAACACAATTAGATATTGGCGTCAAGCGTTGGATGAGATGGGTGACATTTAGTGGGCACCATATGCAGGGTGTGAGGCATGGGGCCACCAGGTCCCACAGCAGGATGGATACACTGAGGATGGGCGTTATGACTCATATTTTCTCAGATTTGTACAAACTGATTGTTGGTTGATAGGATAGACAACTTACATGATAGCCAGGTACATGTCATCAAGGGTACGATGACAGATGGGATAGGTTTAGGAGGTCGTGCCAAATTGATTTCCTCATCCCTTGGTGACTCGGGAGGTAGGCTACATTTGGGGGATGGGAGTAGACTTGTGGGGAGCTCAGGGATCATGGATGGGCATGATCAAGGTGCCATGGATTAGAGAATGGGAGTCACTACATGATGCTGGAGTCATCCCAACATATGTATAGTGGTGGGCGGCCCACACGCTAATTAGATTAACAGTTCCAAGTGTGGTACAGGTATATGAGCAACCTGGGCAGGGAGAGGACAGAGGAGGACAAGATGGGAATGATGGTGATGAGGAGGGAGATGGAGGAGGGGTTGGGGGTAGGAGAGTCCGGCTGAGATTAGCAGCACAGAGGTGATGGGGACAGGTATAGATACCTGCAAGGAGGCAGCCACTAGTGGTCCCAGATATATAGGGATAGACACAGGGACAGGGGCCATAGGTACAGGGAAAGGGGCCACCAGGATAGGGACAGGGGCCACCGGTCGAGCACATAGCCCAAGATGTACATGACACAGTAGTGGCAGAGCGAGATAGTCTATGGACTAAGCTTGAGAGATTGCAGGGGTTACTGGCTATATCTCAGGTGACTAAGACTAGCGCACAGGAAAAGATCCTAAGCTTACATGGACTGTTGGCCACCTCTATGGAAATGGAGAGTAGTTCACAGTCAGAGGTTCTCATACTATAGGGACTATTGGACACCTCCCAGGCTACAACTAGCAGTCTACAGACAGAGATAGCCATAGTATAGGGGGTGTTAGTATCAGAGACAGCTCGGGGTGATGGTGCACAGAGGGAATTAGACCTGTTATAGGCCAGGGTAGATAGTGGAGAGTTTGGGATGGGTGGACAAGAGGGGGTGCTGGGGAGGAGCTGGCAGCCATGTCAGCGCAGATAGCAGCTTTGATAGAACAATGAGATGCTATGCAGATATGAGCAAAGGGATACAAGGTAGAGCGAGATATAGCTTGCGATGCAGGCATAGTGGAAGGGTTGGGACAGGTGCTAGCAGATGCATTTGTAGCACAGAAGGATGTCGGTAGGAGAGGATGTGAGGCCCTATATTACATGAACTTATATCACAGAGCTGTGCCAGAGGCAGAGCGGGATCAAACGTACTTAGAGAGATCTTCATCTCGGATTACAAGTCATGATTCCCAGGGATCAGTCGGATTACCACCCTATCCTAGCAGGGGTGCGGGGCCATCATAGCCACCGTGATGACTCTTATCAGACTGTTTTCGATACACATTGTTTTATGACATTTTGAGATACTGATGTATAATGGACTCTATATATACATGGACTTCTATCATGATGATCTATTTTATGTTATGACATGATGTGGTGTTTATGTAGGATGGATATGATGTGTTATGATTTTATATATCTATATGGTGTTTATGACTGACATGTAGGATGAGATGAATTGATATGATTATGCTGACCTATTTGTGAAATGCTTATAGATGGATGTATATTATGTATAATGATGCAATGTGAGGGTATATGGATAATATGTAAATGTGATGGTATATGGGTAATATGTAAATGTGTAATGAATGGACTTAAAATGAATGAACTAAAAAGAATGATTTTTAATGGATTAACAATGCAACTATAATGATGAATGTAATGGATAATTAATGAATGGAACTATATGTAACTATAATGATTAATGAGTAATGAATGAAGTAACAAAGCAACTATAATGAGTAATGATTAATGAATAGACTTAGTGAATAGTAAATTAACCTAATGAATGAATGCAAAATTAGGACATTGTTTTTTTGTGTATCAAAGAGGTCTAATAGAATCACCTAGGTAGTTGGATAGGGGGGATAAACAAAAACCTTTCCAAGAGCAAATTGCAAAGTGCAATATGAATTAGCTAAAATTCAATCCTAACTACATGATGACAGTGGGATTTATATTGTGTTAATGTTGGAGAGCACACCCTAGTTTGATTTTGCAAAAGGAGTTATGCACCATGTGCTAGAAAACACAAGTGACATGGTTCCTTTGCGTGCATTAGACTCTCAAACAAATAGGCTACTAGGAACAAGAATGCAAGATATCAGGTATGATGAGACCTATGAAATGTTGCTCATGAGGAGACACAATACATCCAGATCTTTTTAGGGACTTGAGATGCATGAATCTTGCCCCTAGTGAGGCATACATAGTCATAATTGAATATCAAACATAAATGCACTAACAATCTATGACAAGCATATCATAACAAAAATGACACATATTCCAACATGTACTCACCATAACAAACCAAGATATGAAAGATCAAGGTTTTCACGAGAAGGCCACATTGAAACACAAGATAAAATCAACAAAAAGGCATCCTGAACAAGGGGTCATTCAGTCCAAAAGTTCTTTCCATGAACAATTTTTTATGTGAGAATTGATAGAATAGCCGACACCGAAAGGATGTATCCTGATAAGCAAAATATTGATTGAATGAAACAGGAATTCTCTAGCATTTTATTGTGAATAGAAAAAAACTAGGAAAGTTAATCTATCTGTTGATTTGTTGAAAATGTTTGCGATCATTGTGTCTAGAATAAAGCTCAGTGTTGATGGGGTAAGCTCAATCGTGCGGGAATGCACTTTTATTGTGAAAGTAGAAAATGATCAGGGGACTACCTGCATAGATATGGGTAGTGAATTTATTATGGAAGGTAATGGAAACTGTATGAAAGATGGTGGAAACAAATGGTGGATCTGACTACACATGGTGCCTGAAACAGGTTTTCACCATGGTACTTATCCATTGCGCCACCGAAGTAGTTTTCACGATAGACAATTTTATTTCTCTTTCTCTTTTTTGATACTTTTTTCAAGCTTTTATATTTTTTATGCCTTTTGAATTTTTATTTTTTTTGCTTTGTTTTCTTTTTTATGTTTTTGGATTTTGATAGTTTTTTTCTAATTTTTTTGAATTTTGATAGTTTTCTATTGTACAACAGACTATTGAAGGATCAAGCATAGAAGTGCTTGAGATGTACAATATTTATAGGATTAGGGATCGGATCTCCCTCTGGTGAAGCAATCTAATAAGCGTCAGACCCATACTTTGTTGTGATGATGAAGGGCCCCAACCAATTAGGTTCAAACTTTCCTTTCTTGTCATGGTTCTGGAGGTTCTTCATATTGTGTTGCAGGACAAGATCACCAACCTCAAACTGACAAGTTTTAATCCTTTTGTTGAATTGGAGGTGGAGGTGATTTTGATACACGTGAAGGTTGTTTAGGGAATGGAGGTGTCTCTCATCAAGGAGTTATAGCTATTGTAGGTGAGCAACTCTATATTCTTCTTCAGACAATAGATTCTTGAGAGAAATTATGAGGGAAGAGAGCTCAATTTAGATGGGTAGAATAGCCTCGGTGCCGTAAACAAGGGCAAAGGGGGTGGCTCCAGTGGAGGTTTGAATGGAGGTGTGGTAAGCCCAAAGGGAGGGATTAAGGTGAAGGTGCCAATCACAACCAACTTCATCGACTATTTTATTGAGGATTTTAAGGATGGTTTTATTTGTAGCCTCTACTTGACCATTACCTTGCGGAAAGTAATTGGAAGAGGTATGGTGGGTAATGTTGAATTTCCTACATAGCTCTGTGACATATTTTATTTTTTAAGGTCCTCTATTATTAGTAATGATGTCCTGATAAATGCCATAGCAATAGATAAGATAGTTCAAAATGAACTTTGAGATCTTTTTTCCAGTGGTGTAGGTGAGAGGAACAACTTTGACCCACTTGGTAAAGTACTCGGTAGCAGCAAGGATGTATTTATGGCCATTGGAAGAATTAGGGAAAATATGGACATTGAGGTCGAGACCCCAGTGGGAAAAAGGCCAAGGGGTGATGGTGGTTTGAAGGGATTAGGATGGGGTGTGTATCAAATCGTTGTGCTGCTGAAAAGGCACATATTTCTTCACATAGTTGTAAGCATCTTGTTCTATAGTAGGCTAGTAATATCCAGTGCATAACAAATTTTTGGCCAAAGTGAGTCCACTAGAGTGAGCCCCATAGATTACTTGATGTACCTCCTCCAAGGATGTTTGTGCTTCATCATAATTCAAACACCTTAGAAGAGTTCCATCAAAATTCTTTTGGAAAGGGTATCACCAAGGATTGTGTATCGGGAAGTGCGATGAATGAAGATTTTGCATTGATTGGGGGTTAAGGCAAGTGGGGTATGTCCATCACGAAGGTAGGAGTATACTTCTTGGTACCATGGGGATTTGGGATCAACAATCTCACACACCATTTCAGAATTTAGTTTGTCACAGGCAAGGACCGTAAGATTCTCAAAAAGAAACTCACACCACGTACTGTGTTTTGGCATGGTGATCAGGGACCCGATAGTAGGCATGGCATCAGCTGCTTTGTTGTTTATGTGGGGGATTTGCTAGAAGACCAATTCAGTAAAATGTGGTTTGAGGTCCTCATTTGTATGGTGATAGGGAAGAAAATTATCATCCTTTGTTTGTGTATCATCTTAAAATGGAAGCACTTCCATTTTCATAGGCTTAGCACCCTCATTTAGTATGGCTGGCATATTAGACTTGCATCTGTGCTTGATTATATGTATGTAAATGAAATTAGGCTTAGGATCTTGTGGATTCTCCTAGATTTCTCTCTCAATGGCTCTTCTCTCTAGGTAGGACCTATATATTGGTCCTCTTAGGCTTCATTCTACTCTCTCTCTAGGCCCCTAGGCCTTCTTAAACACTCTGGCACATTCCCCTACCTTTCTAGGTCCCCGGCTGATCTGGAAACCTTTCTGCAACTTTTTGGTGACCTACCTAAAACCTCAGGTCAAGGTTGAGGTCGACCCTGACCTAGGTGAGGGTCAAGGTCAACATAGAACTTTGCCAGATATTGGTCGCCACTTTCAAATCTGAAGCTTATTGGGGCCTGAAACTTAAAATAGGTCCCCAGGTTCGAAGGCGGAAGTGTTTTCTCTGATATTTGAATTAATATGTTTTCTCCTTAGTTGGAAAATGTGATTGGACCATGATTCAAGGTGAAATTTTAATTTGGATCCCTTGCATTGCCCTAGGAGGCCTATGTTGAAATCTCTATATAAACACTCTCTTTTGCCTTCATTTGATCATGAGACGAAATCAAGAGATGACATGATGAAATGATGCAAATAAGCAAGAGGATGATATAGAAGGACAAGCTAGGTGGACATATCATCATCTTATATCAAGCATTTTGAAGGATAATCTATGGTGGATCTTCATTGAAGCAAGAAGGCTCTCTCTTTAGATCTACTATTTTCAACATTCAAGCATTCAAAGGACATTACCATGGGGTAGCAATTACGGATTGTGAGTTGATAGGAATACTTTAGCCTTGGGGGCTTGGTATGCTTTCTTTGTCATATTCAAATCTATGCATTTCTTTCTCATTTCCATGTTATGTTAGGATTGTTAATCTAGAATATTAGATCTTGATATTGCATGTTTACAAGCTCTCTTCAGGAGATCAATACACACACACACATTACATTCTATATTCGGCTATTTGTGGAGGTGGAGATCACCAAAACGGGGGTTTGAATAAGGAAAAACCCTATATAGCCACCCCAAAATCACTCTTTTCAGATATTTGTAGGTGCTATTTTCAGGAGTTATAGGTGCAGAAAAGCATATCAGAGACCAGATCTAGATACCCTTTTCAGCTTTCTTTCGGATGGCATGAACAAAGTCACTTTTGGATCAGTGCAGGTTAGGGTCGACATTATGGGGTTAGGGTTGACATTTATGGGTCAAAGTCAACCTTTTTCATAAGACGACATCGGAATGAAAAATGATTTCTAGGTTTTGTTTGTCTCTGCGTTTCGGTTTGGTATCAACTATCAGATTTTCCATAAACTCAATACAGACCTCAGAAAATGAGTTTTTCCATATCTTCTATGTTATGAGGTAGGTATCTTGTCCATTTATTTCTTATGTGTTCCTCAAGCTATTTTATCATAATTTTCAAGTGTAAGAAAACATAAATTTGGCCTTAGGATCTCGCTTTACTATATTACATAAATCTTATTAAGGGAATCCTTCTTGTGCCAAATTTTACACCTTACATTTTGGTGAACCCGTGATAGACAACTCTTTCTTTTTCATTGGTGTTAGATTCACATTTCATATTAGATTTTGTATGCATATAGAAGTAGAATTTCTTTTATGCTTTTGCATTTATATTTCAAAATTCATAAAAAAATTGCAAAATTACTTTAAAAATACAAAGACATTTACATTTTTCATGCTTGTAGCGTTTCAACATGTATGAATTTTGTTTTGAATACTTTGATGAGAATTTTGTTGTACAAAAGGATAGATCCCTTAATGAGGAACATGGAAGTGAGAATGCAAATGGTTTGAACGAGATCCCCATGGATCCCATTCCTAATTCATCCTCCTCCACAACCTCTTCAATTGACCTTTACCATAGAGTGTATGCATGGTTACCTTCATATTCCTCTATTTGCAACATCGAGACACCTAAAATATTATTTCCAAAACCTTTGATGACGGTAAAAGGATGTCCTCAAATAACTATTAAGGGAAAACCCAGAGATCCCTTGGATTTCTTTGATAACATGGATTTCGTTTCACATGCTTATCGCACATGAAATAATCCTCAACCTACTATCCCAGCAACTTTACCTCCTTCTCAACCCGTGCTTCCTCAAGCACCTAGGTTACCTTCTTCCTTTAAGGAATATGACTTAGTGGAACAATTACGCGCTACTCCCACTAAGATATCTTTATGGGAATTACTTCAAACTTCCCCTACATATCATGAGGTGTTGCAAAAAGCCTTATCTAGTCTCCCTACCACGCCTCCTAATCAAGAGAACATTAATTCATTTCTGGAGTGCATGCATACTATGCCTTCTGTACCTCCTATTGTATTTTCTGATAAAGATTTACCTACTGCTGAGGTGCAGAATCAATATGATGCTCTTAGGTTGTTGTCTCTACTAATCAGAGTATCATTCGCAGAACATTGATTGATAATGGATCTGGACTTAATGTTTGTAGCATGAATATGCTTAAGGCAATTAAATCCGATCTTACAACTATTTAACCAGACAATATTCGTATTCCTGGATTTGATAATATTACAAAGAAAACTTTTGGTATTATTACGCTTCCCATTAAAGTTGGTCCTGTGCTTCTTTACACTCCTATCCATGTTATGCCAGGACCACTCAATTATAACCTTCTATTAGGAAGACCTTGGTTACATACTATGCATGTGGTTC
>MU223528.1:348099-415338 GCA_018584345.1 Thuja plicata | reverse complement strand
ACACACACACATTACATTCTATATTCGGCTATTCGTGGAGGTGGAGATCACCAAAATGGGGGTTTGACTAAGGCAAAACCCTATATAGCCACCCCAAAATCCCTCTTTTCAGATATTTGCAGGTGCTGTTTTCGGGAGTTACAAGTGCAGAACAGTAGATCAGAGACCAGATCTGGATACCCTTTTCAACTTTCTTTGGGACGGCGTGAACAAAATCACTTTCAGATCTGTGTAGGTCAGGGTCGACATTATGGGGTTAGGGTCGACATTATGGGGTCAAGGTTGACCTTTTTCATAAGATGACATCAGAATGGAAAATGATTTCTGGGTTTTGTTCGTCTCTGCATTTTAATTTGGTATCAACTATTAGATTTTCCAGAAACTCAATACAGACCTCAGAAAATGAGTTTTTCCAGATCTGCTATGTTATGAGGTAGGTATCTTGTCCATTTATTTCTTATGTGTTCCTCAAGCTATTTTATCATAATTTTTAAGTGTAATAAAACATAAATTTGGCCTTAGGATCTTGCTTTACTATATTACATAAATCTTATTTAGGGAATCCTTCCTGTGCCAAATTTTACACCTTACAGTTTGATATTCATCCATAACTTGTTTGATAACCAATAGTGAATCACCTAGTACCAACAAATTGAGAATATTTCATTGTATGGCCTGACGGAGTCCAAGTACAAGGGCTTCATATTCTAAAATATTATTTGTACAAGGAAATTGTAATTTATAAGATTTAGGGATGAGATCCCCTTTTGGTGTAACAAACAAGATTCCTGACCCCGATCCTTTCTGAGTAAAGGATCCATCAACATAAATTTTCCATGGGGTACTCAGGGAAAGATTGAGGACTTATTCATCTGGAAAAAATTTTATGAGTGGATGTTTACCGTCAACAGGTGCTTCAACTAGCTGATCTGCAATAACTTGTCCTTTGATAGCTTTGTGATCCGCATAAACAATGTCAAATTCACTAAGGATCATAACCCATTTTCTTGTACGACCAATAAGAGCAGCACGTGATAGGAGATATTCGAGTGGATCAATTTTGGAAACAAGGTGAATCTTATGATTAAGCATATAATGGCGTATTTTATGTGTACAGAAGACAACAACCAAACATGCTTTCTCAATTAGGGAATAATTCAATTCATAACCAATAAGATTCTTGCTGAGATAATAAATTGCTCGCTCTTTGTCGGTATCATCTAATTGTGCCAAAAGGGCTCCCAATGCAACCTCTATAGAGGATACATACAAAATTAGAGGATGACTAGCAACAGGTGGTACCAACACAGGTGGATTAGCCAGATAGACTTTTAGCTTCTCAAATGCATTTTGACATAAGCAATCCCATTGGAATTTGATATTCCTACACATGAGATGAGAGAATGGATGCACCTTATCTACCAGCTGTGACATGAATCTCTTGATGGACTGCAGTTTTCCTTGTAAGCTGCACAACTATTTCAATGTTTTTGGAGGTGGCATCTTGAGGATGGCTTTTAATTTCTTTGGGTCAACTTCTATTCTACCCCGTGACACAATGTATCCCAGCAACTTACCATATTGTACTCCAAAGACACATTTCTTGGGATTTAGCCGAAGCTTATACTTTTCCAATCGCTCAAAAATTATAGTGAGGATAGGAATGTGTGATTCTCATGTCTTGTAATTTCCCAAAAGATCATCCACATAGTCTTCCATGATGACATGGAAGATGGTTGTCATTGCTCTCTAATATGTGGCACCAATATTCTTAAGGCCAAAGGGCATTGCCTGATAACATAAGGTACCCCCAAGGTGTCGTGAATGCAGTTTTGTGTTAGTCTTCTAGTGCTATCTTGATCTAAATGTCATCAAAGAAGCCATCCATGAGGGACAACATCTCATGTCCAGCAGTCAAATCCACTATAATGTCAATATTTGGGAGTGGAAAATCATCCTTAGGACATGCAAGGTTTAGGTATATGAAATCGGTGCAAATGTAGATGCCCCCAGTAGGTTTTCCTATTGGCACAATATTGGAGACCCATTTAGGATAGTCTATAGGTATGATTACTTCAACATCCAACATTTTCTGAACCTCTACTTTGACTACCAGTGCGACTTGCAGATGCATCTTGCGGAGCTTTTGTTTAATAGGTTTCACATTGGGATCCACAACAAGATAGTGCATGACAAGATCTGTATCGAGCCTAGGCATGTCCTTGTAGGTCTAGGCAAAGTTAATTTTATGTTTATGAAGGAATGTTATCATATATTTATTTTCTTGATCACTGAGAGAAACTACAATGTAAGTGATGTGTGGATCTACTTCTGTGCCCAGATTGATCGAGATAGTGTCTTCAATAATCATAGAGGATACTTCTTGTTCTGATGATATGAATGATAGGTCAACTTCTCCCTCCTCTAGTGCCTCAAAAAGGTTTTCACTAGAGGATGATTCCTTTGTTTTATCTTTTTCTTCATCCGAAGGTGCCTGCGAGAGGTTTTCACCAGGGGATGTTTTTGTATTTTCATTTTTTTTTCATTTTTGTGACTAAGAGAATTGACTTGGCTACCGAAGTAGGCTTGCTCACTGTAGTGGATTTGATGTTTGTATTCTCAGAGATTCTTAAGTCCAAAGAGGGCTAAAACTGCCTCATTGAAATCACAAACATCCAAAGTTGGTGGTAAATCTTGTTGATCCCAGTCTATTAGTTTAGGGTTTGTAAGGGGAAGAGGAGGGGATGAAAAGTCTGCTTGGGTGATATTGAATACATGGTTAAGGTCATTGAGGTCATCTTCAACATAGTGGATTTTTTTTTCGAAGAACTCTTCTTCAATTTCTGAATCTGAAGCGGCTAAACAATAATCCTTAGCGAAGTTGGTCTTGGTTTCTATGGAACCCAATCCATGTCCTCAAGGATAGCCATTGGCTGTTATAATTTTCTTCTTACCAGTTTCATTAGCACCAAGACCAGTACCATGATACCCCATGCTTTCAATAATGGGAGTAACCTTGATATACTTTCCTTTAGGGAAGGTCACAATTTTTTCTTTTTCATCACTATAGAGCCAATCAAGGACATTGTATTCCATGTGTTCATCTGATAAGGACCCCCAATGTTCAAAAGTGGTTGTTTTGCAATGCATGAGCTCTTTGTCTTTAGAGGGAGGCAATGGTGATGGTCTTCCATAGGACTTCGGAGATAAAGAGAGTTGTCCAATGCATAGAGCACTTTCAAATTTATATTATCCCATGCCATGATCTGTAAAGGTGGTCTTTGCTTCAGATCTTTATCTTCAGTGACCTTTTCCTTTCCTTTGGATTGATTAGCTAGTGTTTTTGATGTCTAAAATGGAACTGAGGAAGTGCTTGGAACATAGGTTTCTTTATTGAAATGTCGGCCAAACTCATTCAATGGAAAGTAGTTAGATTGTTTGGCTTCCAGTCTCTTGCAGTATTGAAAGGGCTCAGGATCTCCAGGAATCATGATTTATCTACCATGATGTGGGAACTTGAGACATTGATGATAAGTAGAGGGTACACCTTTGATAGCATGTATCCAGGGTTGTCCCAACAAGATATTGTATGGTAGATCTAGATCCAGCACATGACAAACAATTTCAATCAAGGTTGGGCCCACTTGTAAGGGTAGTGTGATCAAACCCTTGCTTTCTCATTCTCTATCATCATAGGTCTTTATTGTGATTCTCTTGTCTACATCTAGGAGGTCCTCACAAAGACCGATGTTACAAATAATTTTCAATGTGCACAAATTTAAGCCATATTCACCATCTATAAGGACTCATTTTATTTTTGTGGATTGGATTTTGGATTTGATATGGAGGGATTTATTATGATGAAGATCAGGACCACGAAAGTCCTTATCGGTGAAGACAAGGTGCTCTTGTGTGGCTAAGTTCCTGATAATAGCTTGGAATTGAGAAATGTTGATATTCTCAGGGACATAGGATTCATTTAGAGCATCTTCAAGGATTTTTTTGTGAATTGGCAAGGTACATAGGAGTTCTAGAATGGATATCTGTGCAGGTGTCTTTCCTAACTGGGCCAATAAGTCATAGCGTGAGGCCGACTGAGTAGCAATAGATGGTACAGCTTGTGGATTTGCAGATGTAGAAGTTTTATCAACAGCTTGGTTAGTAACTTTGGGTCTACATGTGGTAGCATTACAATCAGCAGCTTTTGAGGATTATGGTGTTAACATGTGTGTCATATTCTTCAATGCAGCCACAAAGAGCGTCAAACCCAAAGATATTGTTTTCTTCTAGACTCCCACATGTTTGATCATTGCCTGTGATAGTATTGGTAGAGTAATCATATGGGATTGTATTGGATGCATTATTTTGATTATGTAGTGGGAAGGGCTAATTGTAAACTTTAAGTTTTGCATTAGATGAGGATGCATTCTAACCTTCAACTTTAATTTTTCCATCCTCAATGAGATCTTGCACAAAGTGTCTGAGCTTCATGCATTTCTTGGTATCATGCCCTTTGATGTGATGATAATCACAATATTCATTATCTCTATATCAAATAGGTTTGGGTTGATTCTCATTGAAAGGTTGAGTATTTGGATAGATTACCATTCCTTGATCCGCAAGTTGTTTAAAGATCACGTCTAGGGGTTCTGCTAATATTGTGAATTGTCATCGTTGTCAATTGTTGTCATTGTCATTATTGTTTTTGTTGTTGTTGTTACGAGGGAACAAGTATGATTGGTTACACGATTGTTGTTGATTGCTATTCTGATTGCTGTTTTGATACTGATTCTATTTTTTATTGTTTTGATTATGATTTTGATTGTTGTTGTGATTTTGATTTTGATTCTAATTATTATTGTGATTGTTTGGATTATTATTGTTGGATGCTTGAACAGTTTGAACATGATTGGCATCAATCACTCCATCATTGACAACTCCTTTGTTTTTACTATAGAATTTTGGTTTATCATTGTTGGAAGGAGTATAATTTTTTATGCTACCTCTTTGCAAAAGTCCATCTTCAATGTATTTTCCCTTCTTAACAAGGGATTCAAAAGTGTCAGCTGAAGCCATTTTCATTTGGAAGGACATCTCGGAGATCAAATTATTTGTGAAGATGTCAATTAAGTGACTATCAGGTATTTTCCATGGCATGCAATTTTCAATATGTCTCCATCATTGTAAGAAACTAGAAAAGGTTTCTCCATTCTTTTGTTTAGTATTGCACAAATCACTGAGTGTTGCTTGATGCTCAATGTTATATGAATAGTTTCCAACAAACTTCTTTGCAAGATCAGAGAAAGTAGAGATTGATCTATAAGGAAGGGCCATAAACCATTCCAAATTTGTGACTCCAAGACTCCTAGTGAAGAGTCTTTTCAGGTAATTTTCATTATATGCAACTTCTTGACATGTGAAGTAAAATTCTTTGAGATGTTGTAGAGGACATGTTTCACCTTTGTATTTCTCAAATTTAGGCATCTCAAAGTTTGGGGGGAATGGTTGCATTGTGATAGACTTGTGAAATGGATAGGGATAAATCTCCTCAAAATAAAAATCCTTTTTGCCCCCATTTTGTAAACCATGCACAAGATTTTTGAGCTCATTAAATTGTTGGGGCAAATCCAGAGCATTATGTAGAGGAAATGGTGGTACATAAGCTCCACCTCCTCCAAATTGTGCAGTTGAAAACCCCGTGGAGGTCATACCAACTGTAGGAGGGGGTATATATTGATAAGCTCTAGATATCTTCATGCCCATTGTTTGAAATATAGATGATGTAGGCAAAGGAATGGAAATCTGCCCTATGTTGTTGACATTAGCGCTTGCTCCTTGAGTAGTATTTGTCATTGCGTGAGTGCTATTGTGCGCAGTAATGTTTGGAAAACACTTAGGATCTATTGAATTTGTTCTTGTGTCAATTGGGTTGATGATGTAGTTGTTGATACAAGCATTGATGTAGGTATCGACGTGGAAGGTTCACTAATAGCTCCTTTACTAGTATCACATGATGATGTAGCATTTGAATTAGAAGCCATGGCTGCAGTAGCGGCAGTGGTAGCTTTGGTGATGTTTCGAGTAAGGAGCGATTCATCAAAGTTAGCAGGCGTTGTAATGCCATTTCAAATAAGATTCAAGAAGATTTCATCGTTGTTTTGATTAATGGCTTTTTCAACCATTTCTATGTTATATGGATCACTAAGGAAATCGTTCACTTTGGTAGGTCTTTCTTCTTGTTCCACTAACTCAGTTTCTTCGGGAACTTCCTCAGATGTTACTTCAGTGCCTTGAAATAATTGATGGGCAAAAGGATTCTCCTCATAGGTAGCATTGTTGAGTGTTGCACGCCTCATGTTTCTAGATTGGGATCGAGTGACTACCATACAATGGTGGACTTAGAAGAATGGAAGACAAGAAGATGTAAGATTAAGAGATGAAATGGAATGGAGCAAAGATCTGATTCTTGATTTGATTTGATTTGATTAGACTAGATTGATTGGATAAAGATTGATGATTAAATAAGGATTGATTTGATTTAAAAGATTTTGGAACAAAACCTAGGTACAACAAGACCTTGTGATGATACAAATACAAAAGGATTAAGTGATATCTTTTCTACTTGAAGATAGACTTGTCATCTCAAGCAAAATGGGATATCACTAATGGATTTAAATCACTTGAGATAGTCTGATGGTCTACAAGAAATGTTGTGTCTATTTGAGGATGAATATCTGTAATACTTTTGATTAAGGTCTTTCAACCTAAAAGGAATTGATTTGATTTGATGCAAAGAGGTTTGATCTAATTCTCCAAAAGAAAGAATGATGTTTGATGAGGATGAAAAATTGAAGAATTGACTTTAAAAACAAGAGGCTTGTCTAATCGTATTGCTCAAGGGTAACAAAGGCATGGTTGATAGGATATTTGACTATGAAATTGCAAATTTTGTTGTTGTACATATTTTGTCAATTTTCTCATAATAATCGATTTATTGCTTGATTAATGTTGAAATGCGGTGATATTCTTTGGATTTACAAGTGGTCTCTTTCTGTTCTTGATAAATTGGAGGTGTTAGAAGCTTAACCTTCTTATGTTTCTTAGAACTGGTCATGTCATATGGTGAAAAATCTGATTTTGATTGAGTGAATAAATGTTTCAGGATGAATGATTTCAAGATCCCACAGAGGATCAAATTTCAAATATTTTGGCTAATTTTGAAGCTCACTATTTTCAAGCGGAGATGACAGTCTCAGACATAGCCGACAATATGTGCAGATGATGATCTGCATAGACGGTGATCTACGCAGACGTCAACTCTAGAGTGGAGATGACAGACTGTTGTTAGGGCAGTGTCTTGATGTTTTGAACAGATTTTGACTTCAGTTCAACTTTTGACAGATTTGTTTAATGGAAAGAACCAATTTCAGCATAATCAAATCAGAAAATAACTAGCATAGGTCTTGAAAACAATCCAACAAGGGACAAAGCAACCTTGAAGGATACAAGAAAGTGTGTCAAATTTTGTTTTTTGGGTATTATGTTCATGTTTTGGATTTGTTAGTGTTCTTCAAGCACTTCAAACACAAGTCTAGCTAGGGAATTGACTTTGAATGAAATATTTAGACACATTGCTTGGTAGTCCTTTGGCTCACACAGCAGTGTCACTCCTAAAAGAGTGCCCATGTTTTTTTCCTTTTTTCAGGTATTGTTTTCGTGCTATGAAGATTTTTTTCGCAACACAATACCCTGGGACATGTATGATGGGGATCTTGGGGGAGATTCTTCCCTCCCCTTGCACTATAATAAATCATTGTTCGGAGGTGAATCGAGTAACTTCTATGCCTAAAGTGCTTAGTAAGGGTCTCCATTTGATTATATCCTCTATGTCCGTGCAAGCATGATTCAGGCGTATAGCCCCATAGAGAATCTTGAAAAAAGTGGTCACGTAAACATGATTGAGACTGCGAGGCCATACTTAAGTTAGACGAGAGCTGAGTATAAGCTCAAATTTCAATCGACACTTGAGGCTTTAACCCCAAAGAGTAAATTTGATTAACATGAGTTGGAATGGTGTGGCTTAAACCTCATTCTCACGTGGGTCGTTCCTAGGAGAGTTGTTCCTCAACCGACATGCCCATCTAAAGGATTAACTGTAAAAGATGGATTAGCAACAAAAATGGGTCTAGATTTATGATTTTCCCTCAAGGGGAAACGAGCATACTCTCCTACCCAGTGTCATTTTCTCCCAAACATGCCAAACACTTGTTCTTTCCAAAAAGACTTATTTGCCTAAAATGAAATAAACATGTCTAGGTTTTTGATCTTCCCAAAAAAGGAAGAGAGCATACTCCCCTAATGTTTATTTTGAATAACACAAATAAACCTCCTAATTAAATCTAGGTGCCTAATAAAACATTATGCTAAGAAGCATGATTGTTTAGCTGGAATCTTTCAAGGCAACCCGCAAGAATAAATGTGAGTAGGTTTTTTTTTCATTTGTCAACGTCCTACAAGCACACAAAGTTAGTAGTCTGATATTCTAGTTTTCAAAAACAGTGCTACAAAACCTCAAAAAATGTAGTAACTTTGATATCTACTAAAAAGTAGTAAATCTAGTAAATATACGCAAATGACAGAATACAGTCGTAGATGGCGATCTACGCAGACGGTAAAGTCAGAGCGCAGATGAGTCTGTGAAAGGCAGAAATGGATACCTGTCAAAAAGTCAAAAATTCATAGACCCAATTGCAGAGCGCAGACGGTGATCTGCGGAGATGGTGGATTTCCTACACAGACGGTGAAAAACAAATAGTTAGCTGATAAACAGACTTAAATAAACAAGAATATTCACTTTTTTTACTGATTTGGGTAGCGTTTGACTCTTAAAAATTAACACCCTGTCAGAAACCCGAGAATTAGAAATCTAAAAAATTAGTAAAAAAATGTTTTAAACAAGTTTAAATTAAATTTGGATTTTATTGCTTAGAGATGGTTGTTTGCAGGTGCAGACGGTGATCTACGTAGATGGCGATCTCCGCAAACACCAATCTGGGGACGCGGACGATAAAACCAGTGTGGAGATGGCTCTGCATAAATTTTTTCCAAAATTACGAAAATCACGGAAAACACATTCAAAAATTTGTAAATTAGGGACGTGGGTCCCACTGAGCATGCTAAAATGTATGTGATAGAAAGTATACCTAAAAAAGACAACACTAAAACATGCAAACATTAATGTTAGCCATTAGAAACGAGATTCAAAACTTAGCATGTTTAAAATGAGATCCAAAGAGAAGACCTTTCACCACAACCTAAGATGAGTTGAACAAGGGCACCCAATGCCTTGTTGATTTGCTCTTAGAGAAGTATGTGGGTGTGCTCTTCCAACACAATACTAAAATCCCACTTGATGATTTAAAGATGCAATCTAATGTGAGTGAAGAACTCAAGAGAAAGTATTGAAAACTTGTCTCAAGCTCATCACATGAATGCAAATGCAAGACTATAATATAATGATATGCAAGATCAAAGGAAATCTAAAATTCATTCCATTAATCCTAACATGTAATATCTAGATTTGAAAATGAACTACAAGCATGAAAGTATGAACATGAAAACTAAGATAAGAATTCTAAAGCTAAACTAGCATGATAACAATACATAAAAGGGAGATGATTTTCTCTTGGCAATGACCTCTATTTATAGATTTTTTGGAGGAGAGAGAGGGCTTGGATGAGGTGGAGCTCATGTGAAATCCACATAGGTGCCACATGAGGGACACATAAGCCATGCAAGAGGCCAAGTTTGCTCACACATGTGTGAGCAACTTGTGATGTGATGGGTCAAGGTGTACTTAAAGTACACATGTGAAGGATCTTGTAAGAGGTGTAAGAGTTTTTGTCCAATAAAACACTTTTAAAAAGTGTAAGAAAGTGTCATCAAGGTTGTAAGAAACCTTGTTGGCACCAAATTAGGATTATTTGAAAAATTCAATTTTTTGGAAATTTGCGTACACATGTGTGAGCAAATAATTAGGACTAATATGTGTAGGAATCAAGAAATTAGCGTAATTAACCTTAGTTAATTAGTGAGTAGGTCTATTTGGTGAGAGTGATGTGAGGTAGGGTAGGATCTAGGTTCAAATTAATTTAATCCAAATTAGATTTAGATTAATTATGGTTTAGTAGAATTAAGTCATTTAGAGGAATAAATAAATTATAAATTTATTTAAAAGGGATAAATGAAGGAAATATATATAAATAAGATTTAATACATTAAAAGGGGCAATAATATTTAAATTTAAAATTTAAATATTATTAAGGTGAATCATATTTAATTAAAAAAATTAATTAAATAGATAGAATATAAAAAATATAATTAATTAAAATTAACTATAATATTATGGGAATATTAATTAAATTAATATAAGGACAATTTTAGACGTCTACAGTTACATTGGTGGTTTTTCCCATATTGGATTTCTACGTTAAATATTAGTGTCACCTGTGTATATGTTATTTGTTTCATGCTTTATGTTTCTGCACTTAATCACTAAAGTATAATTGCATTGGATATCATAAATATTACTTTGACACCCGAGTTACAGAAGAATATCTTAATTGACCGAGTAACATTGTTATATTGTTTAAGACATCTAAGGGACAAGGGATTTGTTTTGGAGTAACTGATTCACCCCTCCCGTCTTAGTTACTTATCTTATTTCCAACACATTATGCGTGGTACATACAAAATCTTCTTACTTGAATCCTTACTTCTTGTTGGTTCCAATTCAATAAAATTGTCTTATCTTAAAGACCTTCTTCCTAACAAAAAATTATCACTTATATGTTATAGTTTCAAAAGTAGATTCGCCACTTTATTTATCATAAATAAATTAATATCTCACTGCTCTGGGTTCCTATCTCCAGTAGAGTCTTAATATTTAGATTACTACCAATGATTCTGAGAGTTCTTCAAATTGTCTTTACAGACAACTCCCCAATAGAGTCGCCAATCTGTTGGTGCTCAAATCAACAGATTGTATTTCCTATGGACTTGCCAATCCAATGCTGGGAAACCCAAGTGATTTGGTCAACTAACAAGTCTCAACCAAATGCAAGGTTGGAACTTCTACAATTCTGGCTCTACAGAAACAAGGTCGGTAGGCCTATACATGACACTTTAAGGCTATTTATAGCAGATAGAACATACTTCAAACCTAATCTCTCAAATGTGGCAAACATTCACTTGAAATAAATACAATTGTGCTAGATCATAACTGTAGATGTCCAAAAATATTATTATTATTATTATTATTAATTTCCCTTTTTCATCTAACTATTTAATTTAACCAATTAAATAGTTTTTATTTCTATTATTTATCAATAATCTAAATACTATCCTAATGTATTTTATTTAAATACATTTGTCTCATAAAATCCCTTTTTAATAAATTTATATTTATTAAAAATCCTCCATATCCCTAATTCTTCTAAGCTATGATTTATTCAAATCTAATTTGGATTATAATCTAAACCCTAGCTAGAAACCTATTAATCCAATCTAGAAGCCTACCCTATTCCTACTCTACACCCATCGCCTCATCCTCTAAGCATACTTCCCCACCTAATCATCCTTTGATCCTACATCCTACTTAAAAGGGTGATTCCTAACCCTTTTAATGCTAATAGAATGCTCACACGTGTGAAAATTCTCTCCAAAATGGCCACCTATTCCTCTTAAATACTCTTACAAATTTGTCCCCCACTTGAATATCTTGAACCACTCAAACATTTAATGCTATGTTTGAATCCAAAATAACCATCCCTTCCAAGCCTATGTGTCCCTTATGTGGCTCTTGTGTGGATGCCATATAGGTTCCACCTCATTCAATCCCTCCTCTTCTCTCCCAAAAATCTATAAATAGAGGCCTTCTCCTCTTGTAGTTTCATCTCTCATTCTTGCATTGTTATTATGTTATTTTAGTTTTAGAAGTTTATTGCTAGTCTCATGCTTTTTATGTTTAAATCATTTAAAAATCACATGTTAGGATAATGGATAATGAATCATAGTTTCTATCTTGCATGTTGAATATCATTTTCATAGTTAGACAACCATCTTTAAGAAGGACTTGAGACTAGTTCTTCATATTAGCTCTTGAATCTCTTATTTGTTTCCAATCTTGCATTCATGAGTTGCATTGCATTGGGAATCCATTTCATTTTTGTTTGAGAGAGAACATTCACAATCCATCTAAAAGAGCAAATCAAACAAGTAGTATAGGGTGCAATAGCTTGTTTTAGCTCAATCTCATGTTATGATGATATCTTGCTGGTTTCTTGATTTTTCCATGAATTATATGTGCTAACCCGCTAACTTCTCATATTTGAGCTTGCTCCCAATAGATTGAAGATTTTCTCATACTACATTCTGGCACGCCCGGTGGGACTTGCATCCCAAAAACCCTTCTAATTTCTTGTCTCTTTCTTTCAAATTTCTCCAAACTCACAGATCGGCGTCTTTAATTTACAAAGAGGCATATGCAAAAATGTCAGTTCTTCCTGAACCATCGTTCGACGTCTATGACAAAATCGCCTCTGCACCCTAAATCAGCGTCTCTGATTTAAACTATTTTTTCTTGATATTTACAAACCTATCTTTTTTCTTGTCAAGTTCTATTGTGTTTCCCACTGCTTTTTAGTGTTTTGACATTCTATTTTTTAGCATAAACCAGTTTTACAAGCAGTTATAATGTCAAAATTTAACTAAAAGGGAACACTTTCTTGATAAAACATCAAAGAACACTAGTTTTTAAGGTTTAATCAATCTCAGCATAGGTTTTTTGATTAATTTAAGAGCTAAGAGAGAAAGAACAATAACTTGTTTTATTGTTTTTCTATGTTTTTTGGCCTTGCAGGTACAACATCTCTCAAAATGTCAGTTCATATTTCGGTGTCTGTGCCAAAATGCTGATTCAGGCAAATCACAGTTCAACGTCTATGATACACAGACCAACGTCTGCACTGGTATAACATCTTTTCTTATTCTTTGTGTTTTCTAGTTTATTTTAGTGTCTCTATCATTTTTGAAGTAAAAAGACAGTAGCGACGTCTGCGCCCTAAACCAGTGTTTGTGCTCTGTCAGATTTTTATCAATCATTTACTAACAAATTTTTTTTAGTGGTTTTTGTGTTTTCAACGCTTTCCAAAGGCTAATATTTTTAAACTACTAACTAGTTGTGTTGCAGCACTGCTTGCCAAAGATATGAATTCAAAAGACTACTCACGGTTGTCTTGCAAGTTGCCTCAAAAATCTAAATCGACCAAACGATCGTGTTTGTTATTGTTTCCTTAGGCACCTAGACTAATTAGAAAGATATTTTTGTCTAATCTAAAGCAATTTTGAGGGGATTATTCTCTATTCCCTTTTTGGGAAGATCAAAAACCTAGACGCATTTGCTTTGTGTTAAGCAATTAAATCTTTGGGGAATGAACTAAGCTTGTCTTACCTATTTGTGGAGAAAATGATACTAGGTAGGAGAGTATGCTCTTTTCCCCTTGTGGGAAAATAAGAAATCCAGATTCCTTTTGTCGCAATCCAATTTTCTTTTCAAGTTAATCCTTTAGATGGGCCTGTCGGTTGAGAGAAAAATCTCCCAAGAACAACCCACATGAGAACGAGGTGTAAGCCAAACCTCTCCAAATCATGTTAAACAAATTTACTCTTAGGGGTTAAAGCCTTGGGATTCGATTGACATTTGAGCTTATACTCGGCTCTCATCTAACTTAAGTGTGGCCTTGCGGTCTCAATCATGTTTATGTGACCACTTTTTCCAAGATGCTCTATGGGGCTATACACCTGAATCGTGCTTGCATGGACATAGAGGATACAATCAAATGAAGACCCTTAATAAACACTCTAAGCATAGAGGCTACCTGATTCACCTTTGAACGGTAATTCATTATAGTGCAAGGGGAGGGAAGAATCTCCCCCCAAGATTCCCATTATGTGTCCCAAGGTATTGTGTTGCAAAAGAGATCTTAGTAGCACGACAACAATACCTGGAAAAAGGAAAAAACATGGGCGCCCTTCCGTGGGTGACACTGTTGTGTGAGATGAAGGACTACCAAGCAATGAGTCTATAATATTTCATGCAAAGCCAACTCCTTAGGTAGAATTGTGCTTGAAGTGATTGAAGAACATTGACAAATCCAAAACACGAACGGAATACCCAACAAACAAATTTGTCACTTGCGTGTATCATTCAAGGTTTCTTTGTCCCTTGCCAGATTATTTTCAAAGATACATGCCTGTTATTTCCTGATTGGACTATGTTGAAACTGGTTCTTGTCGTGGAACAAACTTATTGAAAATCATAAAGAAATCAAGCTTTTGCTAAATCATCAAAAAACCATCCTTTTTCAGACTACCATGAGCTTCAAAATTTTCCCGAACCTTATAGATCTAATCTTTTATGAGATATGTCCTAAAACCTTCAATTTATTATCCAAAATCAAATATTTTTATAGGACATGATCGATTCTAAGAAGCATAAGAAGGTTAAAACTCTGTTACCACCTGTGCACAGAGAATAAAAGCATACAACTCGAGAGGCTACCAAGTACCAACACATTGGTTATTCCATCAATCATGAAACTCATACACAAAAAAAATTTGACAAAGTGATATACAACAACAATGTTGCTTTCTTCATGGGAAAATATCATTTAAATGCTGCTTTTGTCACATTTGAGCAATATGACTAGCTGGTCTACCACAAAAAAATGCATTCCTCCTCTTCTTAGGATAACTTAGCTTGCATTTTTAGGACCTCCCTTAGGTTTTCATCTTTAGAAACACATCACACACTCATCCTAGCATAATCCAACATAATCCAATCCAATCCTAGTCAACCTAGCATCATCCTAATCATCATCCAAAGCATCCTTAATCACATCCCTCACTTGATATTGCATCCCTTTTTGAGTTTCTTAGAACCTGCATCTTAATCGAAACCCCATCCTTAATTGTCCTTAAACTAAGCATTATTTAGGATAATCCCCCTTTGCCTTTGCAACCTCGTCACCTTG
The DNA here is from genome assembly GCA_018584345.1 of Thuja plicata. NCBI lineage: Eukaryota > Viridiplantae > Streptophyta > Pinopsida > Cupressales > Cupressaceae > Thuja > Thuja plicata. The sequence continues at coordinate 400,246 of MU223528.1, read as the reverse complement.
ATCAAAAGGTTAATTTGCATTGACAGATAATCTCGTCTGCCAAAGACCACAAGCCTATGTTAGGTAGATAATCACATCCACTTTATCTTACACTAGGGAAATCAACTCTTAATCCTTGCATACACCAAGTCATCCTTAGGAGCATACTCATCATCGTAGACGCATCGTCTAAAATCCTAATCCTAGCACCATCATCCTTAGCTTCCTAGGCACATCCTTGCATTACATCTTACATCTCATATCCCCTTAGGGTAGTCATTTCATGCCACATATTACATGAGCCACTAAGAAGAGGAAGGACATGGACCCTAATCTCACAGCTAGTTCATCTAATCTCATGATTGACCACACTAACACAATGGTTACCTATGCACCTTAGCCCAATGAACAAATTGAGCACGTCTGGGTAGATACTAATAAGACTCCCACCATGAGTACCATAAAGACATTTATTAATCATCTAGGGCATGTCCACATGGTGAATGCCATGAGTGGACGTAATAGTAGTCAGGTACTCTTAGACATTCAACAACAAGGACTTCAACTCCCACCTTGGATTATATCCACACTTGTCACATGACCTATGGCACTTCCAAGGGAACTTTATCATCCCACTAGAAACAAAGTTTTTGATCCACTTCAACGAGCTCTACAGGTGGGAACTCTTATCGCACAAGTAGTCAAACCTTCCATCCCACCCTTCATCATGCACACAACACCTTCATCTACCTCAGGAGCCCCACCCTCTGATCCAACATCAGCATCACAAACAATACCCCTATCGCTACGCAAGCACCTCCTCAATCCACAGTCGCTCCACTTTCATAGGCATTCCCAACATTTGTAGCACAATTCCCACCACCACCAGTCAGCACCCAGCAAACCACCATTCCACCCATCCCCACTCAGCTTATTCAAAATACAACAACCAGTTTTCAACATCAAAGCACCCAAATCTCCATGCCTGTTCTGCCTTTTTCTTCCACCGCCTACCCACAACAACAAACACACTTCACCACAAGCATGTCACCTACCAATGCCTATAACCAACCCTTATTTCTGCAAGGGTCCACTTTCCCCACTCCATTAGCAATGCAATCATAACGTTTTCCAACAATTCTGCCTCAAACACAATTCAACCCAAATCCTCGCATGCCACAAAAATCTACCAATACCTTCACCATAACACAAATTCATATCCCACCTATCCAGCAAAAATAACCAATCCAACATCAACCTATCCAACAAAAGCAATCAATCCAAAAACAACAATCTACCTAGCAACCAACCCAACAACAACAACAACAATGACAACAACAACAACAACAAAATGCCCACCCATTCACATCCCAAGCACAACAGCAACAAACCAACCCCTTCACAGTAGCACAACCCATCATCCAAACTACCCAACAACCACAACCACAAATGCAAGGGGTAAATCACTTCACAACACAATCGCTATAGCAACCAACACAACATGCACACTGTCCTCCAACCAACACAACAACAAACTCATTCCACCAACAACCTAGCCATGCCATCTTATAGTGCATCACAAACCATTCCACCACCATAGAAATTCAGTGTTTCGATAACACCAATTACCTTTCTATAGCCACTGGGGGCATTCCACTGCAAAACACTTATCCTCCACCCTATGCAGGTGTGCAACAGGCTCAGCCCACTTATTCAATGCCTTAGAAAATACAAGCATACTTCTAGCAGTTTCATCAACCCTATCAAGTGCCACCACCTCCTCCACTGCAATATTCCCCTTAGCCGTAGCTTCCACCACAATAGCCCATATACGTTGACCAGCAACCATCATATCAAATACCACAATATCCCTTGTAGAATCCCCCATATTCGCCATTTGATCCATATCAGATTCAAGGAACCAATGCAATCGAGGTTAATAATCCTCCCCCACAAATCAATCACGAATGGGAGGAAATGAAGAACTCTCTCAAAGAGCTAAAAGTAGGGACTAAGGCTAAAACATTCAAGTTTGAAGAGGTGTGTCCTTACCCATTTGATCAATTTATCACTGCAATACCCTTCCCCAAGCACTTTGAGACACCTAAATTTGATAAATATCAAGGGAAGGGAGATCCTGTGAGCCAAATGAAAGATTTCTACATGGCATGCCAAGAAGTGGCCTATAGCGATAATTTCCTCACGAGACTATTTCCCAAAATCTTAGGAGGGACCACTCTTGAATGGTTCTATAAAATCCCCTATGGAACAATCTCTACTTTCACTGAACTATCTGAGAAGTTTGTGCCCCAATACGCACACAATGTACATAATGAACTCTCCCTCCTTGATTTATGTAATTCTAAACAAAAGGGAGGAGAGAGCCTGGCCAATTACCCTCAGCATTGGCAAGGGCTTACTACCAGGTTTTCCTATCAACCCCCTGAGCAACATCTTATCAAAATATTCATTAACAACCTCCATCCTAAGCTTGCTTATCATATGTGCATGAATTGTATACAAACTTATCGAGACATCAAAATCAAAGGCATGGATCTCGAGCGAGGTCTCATAGAAGATGGTGACATCAAGTACTACAAAGAATCCCAACCTGACAAACATAATAATGATTGATCATGCTACTAGAACAAGAACAAGAACACAGTAACTGACGGAGCCATTGACACCAAACACGTTCAAGTTGTGGTGGCTGGTCCCAAAATGCACCTACCCAAACTTATCAGCAAGCATCGCTAGTATAACCTCAACCTCCTCCTATGTATCCATAGACCACTCCTGCATATCACCAACCAGCATACCAGCACAATACACGAACTCAAGGCACGACTATCCATCCCCCTCCAGGGACATCATATCAACCCAACTACCAAGGTCCTATAAACCAGATGAATGCTATATTATTCCCACGTGGACAGCCAAGGCCTCACACTCCAAATATGCCACAACACATGTTTATCCCCTTGGGTGAACCCATAGATATCATCTTCCACATAATGGTTCAAGCCAACCAAGTCGTGTACCCAAAAACATAGCCATTTGATGACTCAACACCTAATCCTACTTGGTATAAAGACAACAAGTATTGTGGTTACCATCATGTTAAGGCACACACCACCCTCAAATGCATGAAGCTAAAACACTACATTTAGGATATCATTGACTGCAAAGAAATTGAAGTGAACTCTCTTGCCCAACCATCGCCGAACGCGAGCCTTAAAATCTATCAAAATATATTTCCTGAACACACCTGGGGTAAAGGACCGAGCAACCCTGCCCAAACCTCTGATCAGGGAAAGGGTAAGCAAGGAGAAAATGCTGACAGAAAAGATTATACAAATGCATATATCAACTACGATAATCTCATAGGTTGCATATCCCAAGTCTATTCCTCCATTTATGTCATTCATGTCAAGGGTGTCGATAACCAATGTGCGGTCACCACTCATCAAGGTAGAATAACATTTGTAGGTGCAAGTACCATTCCATTTGCTGGTACCCAATATAACCTATTGGAACACCCAGGGAATACTCCTACTTCCATCCTTGATCTCCTTCACATCTCACCCACCTATCAAGAGATCCTCAATAAAGCCCTACAAGAATCACATTTCCCTAGCGACATCAACCTCACTGAATTCCAGAACCTTGCCAGCCACTTGTATACATCTTGTGGGGTCTCCTTTAAACCAATAGACATACCCTCAGAAGAACCTGATCATAATCTCCCACTTTGTATTGCTATCATGGTTAAATTTTTTTCCATCAAGCGAATCATGATAGATAATGGTTTGGCCCTAAATCTGTGTACTCTAAAATTCATCAAAAATTTGGGTTGCACTGAAGTAGATATAACAAATGATGTCATAATAATCAAAGCATATGACAATTCAGAATGCACTTCTGAAGGCACCATTTCATTTCCCATCAAAGTGGGCCCTAGATACAATATGTCACATTGTTGATCTTGACCTTCCCTTCAACATCCTCCTTGGGTGCCCATGGATTCATTCTATGCAATCCATCCCATCCACCTAGCATCAGTGCATCAAATTCCCATATAATGGCACTGAGATCACCATATGCACAGATCCCAAGCCCTTCACATACTATAATGCATTGGAAACCTCCTTCCCACATTCCAATCACTGTCCCGAGATCGACATTGGCACCTCTATCGCCAGTTCATCTTGAACCCATTCAGACCCAGAGACCATCCTTTCCTCCACCCTTTCCATGGTCAAGATCAACAACAAAGCTTGTGGTGAGTATAGTCTATCTGATGCCTTCATAGTTGGAACCCTGCCAATTGATCCACACACTCAAGGCCGCCAACCTAATCCAAGCAAGACAGAGCCAAAAACAACCAAGCCACTATAATTGGGTCCTATCACTTTTATCTCAAATGGTATTTTGAATAGCCAGGAGATGACACCAGACATCAACCAATGGATTTATAAGGATCCACCACCCAAAGACACAAGTCACCTCAATTAATTCAAAGGTAAGTACCCTTCAACCCACAAGCTGGTGACTGAAAAATGGAACTACCAAGGACATGGCCTCAGTTATGAAGAGCAAGGAATGAAGGGTCCTATTGTACCTACCCGACGAGAAAATCACCTAGGCCTTGGCATGGATTCTGACACGAATGGGGGTACCAACAAGAACATCTATGCCTCTTATCCTCCCCTGGGAGAAATTGTTGACATCGAAGATGTCCCAGAAGAGAAAGTTGTGAGAGCCTATGACAATGTCTTTGACAATGAAACCTTCCTAGGAAATTTTGTCCTGCGCCAACTTTCCATTCTCTTCATTGACCTTCCCGTCTGCTATCCTGAACTCGTAGACTAGGACCAACCAAGTGTTGTACACATTGACGAGTTCCAAAGTGAGGATGCGCTCCTAAGATTTATGGGAGCAGTTGAACAGAGCAATGACTGGGGGCAAGATTTAGCACATGTCTACAAACTAGATCCAAAGGCATACTTTGGGGAAGAGGAGAACTTCAGCCGCAAAAATGAAGTAGAAAACAAAAATAAAAAGGAGAAAAATTGATCCCCTAGCAAAAACCCCTCTGGAGTGCTATCTGATCATAAAATAGTAAAAACAAAGGGCGTATCCGCTGGTGAAAACCTCTCTGAGTCGCCAAGTTATATTTCATATCTTTTTAGTTGTACATATATATCCATGATTACAGGCCTGAACAGACATCAATTCTCATCGAAGAAATAAAACCTGTCAACTTGTGCACAAAAGAGAATCCCGCCATCACATACATAGCAACATCTTTGACTGAAGCAAAAGAAAGAGATCTCATCACTCTCTTGAAGGAATCTATAAATAAGTTTGCATGGTCTTATTCCCACATGCCAGGAATAGACCCTAACTTGGTGGTTCATCATCTAGCAGTGGACCCAAACATCAAACCTGTCAAACAAAAGCTCAGAAAGATGCACCCCAGAGTGGCACTACTTTTCAAAGCAAAGCTAGAGAAGTTACTCCAAGCCAAAATCATTTGCGCCATTGACTACTCTGAATGGATTTCCAATATGGTGCCAGTGTCTAAACCTGACAAGTCCATCAGGATATCTACAGACTTATGAGATCTCAACAAGGCATGTCCCAAGGATGATTTCCCACTGCCAAACATAGACATGATAGTAGATCTCACAATAGGACATGAGATGTTGTCACTCATGGACAGTTTTTCAGATATAATCAGATCTGTATTGCAGAAGAAGGTCAACACAAGATAACATTCACAACCCCCTGGGGCACCTTCTGCTATAATATGATGCCATTTGGCTTGAAGAACACTATTCCAACCTATTAGAGGGCCATGACAGTCATTTTTCATGACACGATTCACAAGATCCTTGAAGACTATGTAGATGATATCTTGGCAAATTCAGTTACAAGGGAAGATCACCTAGATGTTTTGGAATGTGTCTTTGATAGGATTGGACACTACTGTAACCACCTAAATTTGGTATGTTCCAACTATGGACCCTATTTTCCCTAATTGTGATCATACCCTTGATTATGTCCAAACGACCCTGTTACTGCTTGGCATAATTCTTTGAATCAATTTAATGTCCTAGGTGATTTTTATCACTGAATTATATTAACTATTATAACCATGGGATTTAAATCAATTCAAACCAATTAAATCAAATCAAATTCAAGCAAGGCTATAGTATTTAATTATAAAGGAATTAAATAAATCCCTAAATCAATTACCCACTTGCAAAATAACCCATTCCCCTAACCTATTTAATTTAATTAAAATGGTTATAGTCCCCTAATTATTAAAAAGCAATTAAATTGTTTTAATAATTAATTCCTATATTTTTGAATGAAACAAATAAGTTTAATTCATTTAATTAATATTTCCTTAAAACCCAACCTAACCTATCTCAACCACTTCTACCCTGGGTTCTAACCCTTCTCAACCCATTCACCCTTGCTACTCTAATCCTAATCCTAATTCTAACCCTAACCCACCTCCTAATGTTGTCACAGTCCATTAGGGAATGATTAACAACTCAACCCACTTGAGAAAGTCAACTTTCTCAAGCATGACTTTCTTAAGGGACCAACTTGCCAAGTTGAGTCTTACACCCTCCCCATGCTTCTTTAGGGCTTTCATTAATGCCTCATTAATGAAGATGCCTTAATCCTATGTCTCCTCCATGCCTCATTAATGCCCAAGGCATTAATGGCTCTTGAACCACCATTAATGAGTCCCTCAACTCATTAATAAGCCTTGTCTCCCCTCTCTCTTTCTCATTCTTCTATAAATAGAAGCCATTTTTGAGAGCAAATAGGCCTTCATATCATATTATAAATGCATTGTTATACTGCTAGATTAAACTTAGACTCATACTTCATTTTATATTACATGCTCATACATTGTTATTATGCCCATTTTTAGCCTAATATGCATTGTTCTTTGAATATTAGCTTGTTTTGAATCAAATCTTTCATGCTAGGTTGTTTATGTCATTGGTATTTAGAATAATCTAAGGGCTTTTATGTTACATACTACACTCATCCTAGTTAGAAAGCAATAGGTCGATATTAGTTGGTTTTACATGCTTATCTAACCTCTTTTTGAACTAATGCAATGATCTATTGAAGTGTTGTGTTGCAGATAACAGGTGCACAAATATACACGCACAACTACTGCCTAATGCTCAACCCTAAGAAGTGTGTCTTCAGGATCACATCAAGAAAGCTCCTTGGATTCATTGTATCCAGAAGAGGCATTGAAATAGATCCAAAAAAGGTACAAGCTATCATAGAAATGCCTCCACCAAAGACACTCCGGTAGCTACGCAGCCTACAAGGAAAGTTACAATCTATGTGTTATTTTATCTCTCAGTTAGCAGACAAGTGCCAATCATAACACTTTCAAATGGGATCCTTAGTGTCAGAAGAGTTTTGAAAAGATCAAAGAATACTTGGCTAATCCACCCATCTTGGTACCACCTGTACCCGGTCGACCACTCATCCTATATATTTCTGCTACTACAATAGCATTGGGGGCACTCCTTGCTCAGTTGGATGATGAAGGCAAAGAAAGAGCTATTTATTACATCAGTTGGAATTTGGTAGGTTATGAGCTCAATTATTCCCCTATGGAAAAACCATGTTTGGCAGTGGTTTTTGCCACTCAAACTTCGCCACTATATGCTTATTCATACAACCAAGCTCATTTCAAAAGTGGACCCTCTCAAGTACCTACTCTCCAAGACTACTCTCACAAGTTGAATGGAAAAATGGGTTATGTTGTCAAGCGAGTTTGATATTCAATATGTAGACAAAAAAGCCATTAAAGGGTAGGTCATTGCAGATCAGCTAGCAGAAGCATCATTGGTGGATGCATATCCTTTGATCATAGAATTTCTAGATGAGCATTTGTACATGATAGAAGAGAAACCCACTTGGAAACCCTACTTTGATGGATCCTACATAGCCCATGGTGCAGGGGCAAGAATAATTTTCTTCACATAGCAAGGTGACTATATCCCTATGTCATTCAAATTAGGATTTCCCTGCACGAACAACATTGAAAAATATGAGGCACTAGTCATAGGACTCAGCATGGCTATAGAGTGGAACATCACAGATATACATGTATTTGGTGATTCCCAACTCATCATCAAATAAGTCCTCGATAAGTATCAAACCAAAGACAACAAACTGATGCCATATAAGGAGATGGTTGACAAGATGAAAGAACATTTCCTCCACTTGCAGATAACATAATTACCACTCTTGCAAAACAAGGTTACTGATGCAATGGCTACAATTGGCTCCCTCTTAGAGATTCCTCACAAGTCTACGCAATACAAATTCTTAGTTGAGCAACTTCATTCTCCCGCTTATGCGAATGATGAATCAAATTGCATATGTGTCTTGGTTGGTCCCCAGTCGCCATGGTACCACAATATCCAAGATTATCTATAAAATGGTATCATATCCCCTCATCTCACCTCAACCCAACACCAAAAATTTATTCACAGAGCTTCCCACTACACCCTCATAGCCAACACCCTTTATCATCGAGGCTATCACAATGTGATCTCTAGATGTTTAGATGAAAATGAGGCCACCCAAGATTTATAGGAGGTACATGCTGGAATCAGTGGTGCCCGCACGAGTGGCATGGTCCTAGCCAAGAAAATTTTATGAACATGATACTATTGGCCTACAATAGAACATGATGCTTGTGAGTTTGTCAAGAAGTTCTTACCTTGTCAACAACATGGAAATTTGATCCATTCTCCTGCATGGGACCTCTCGCCTATTGCGCCCCCTTGGCCTTTCTCTTGTTGGGGTTTTGACCTCGTTGGTAAGATTACCCCCCTCTCTTCTAAAGGCCACAAATACATAATAACAACAATGAATTACTTTACAAAGTGGGTTGAAGCAATTCCGCTCATACTCACTACAGGTGTCCATATCTCAAAATTCATCCTCTATCACATCATTTACTGGTTCAGCATACCCTCCACTATCTTCACGGAACACCATTTGAAAATAAACACATCAGTGATCTGTGTGCTCGCCTCCATATCCATCACCGTTTCTCCAGTCCATATTTTCCTCAAGGTAATGACCAAGCTGAGGCAACTAATAAGACCCTCCTCAAAATCCTCAAGAAAGTTTTCAATGATATTGGTTGTGATTGGCATCTCCAGATCAACCCCGCCCTCTGGGCATATCACACTTTGTACCATACTCCTACATCCACTACTCCATATTCCCTAGTCTACGATGTTGAAGTTGTCTTACCAATTGAGGTCGAACTACCATCCCTCCAATTATCACCGAGAGTACTGATCGATGATGAAGATTACCGAGTGGCAAGACTCACATAGCTTGATCTGCTAGATGAAAAGCACCAGCAAGCCTATGATCACCTAATTGTTTATCAAAATAGACTCAAGCGAAACTATATCAAGAAATTCCACCCACACCAGTTTCAAGTAGGGGACTTCGTGCTAAAGGAAAATCAAAAAGTGGGTACTAATCGAGAAAAGAAAGGTAAGCTTGAGGTTACATGGCAAGGCCCATACATTGTCACTGCATGCTTCGGTTCTGGGGCATATCAACTCTCCACTCCTGAAGGAGAATCCTTGAATGATCCTATAAAAATCATTCTTCTCAGGCACTTATATGCCTAACAGTTGGTTATTCATTCTAGTTATCTGAAAAAAAATCCATAAAAAGTATTAAAAGTCCTAAAAAAAGTACAAAAACATTGTAAAACAGTCCTCAAAAAATCTCAAAAAAGCATAAATAGAAGCTGAACAAAAATGGTTGTCCTGGCGAAAACTTAGCAAATAGGTGCTTGGACAACATCAAAAACATAAAAAAAAATAAAAAATAAAAAAGAAGAGTGAAGAGAAAAAATTTGTCCAATGGTGAAAACTCGGCAAACAGGCACCTTGGACAAGTATGGGTGATGAAAACCTGGCAACAAGCATCACACATAATGGACCGTTCAATTATCTATCAAAATCTCACTCTCCTCCATCCCCATCATCACATCCCCATGAACCTCAACATTTCTCATATTCCCTGGTTGTTTCAACACTATCACACACATCAAACAACAAGATCCAATCAAGTCTTGACAGTGACCTTTGTACATAATCACTTGTATATCCTTGATGTGTCTAGTCTTCTCACCATCGCACTAACACTTTGAGCTTCTGTCATGCTAACCTTGCCTGGTCCCTTATAGTCCGCTTGTCTGGTTCATCAGTTGAATGTCACACACACCAAAAACATGAGTCCCATTGCATCCGCTCCATGCCTGCATTTTCATATCATCCCTGCATTTTTCATTAGGATCATTGCATGTACATACATTGCATCATAAAAACATTCATAAACATATTAAATGCATCCATTACATTACATCACAAATACTACAGTATACATTAAACACACAAACATACATTAGGTACATGCATCTAAACATCTCATCATGTGTATACATAATCATAAAACATCACATGCTGCAAGCATCAATAAGCATATGCATCATAAAGTCATATAGATCAGGGCATAAGAATCACATAGAGTCGTAGAATCATCAATCGGCCATCATATATATAAAATCATAAGTACAATGTCTATCATCAATAAATACATCATCATGCACCTAGGTGTTGATATACATATACATCTCATCTCAAAATAAAAAAAATGTGTCTCAGAAAAATCCTCTGATCATATCATGCTGGTGGCTGTGATGATCCCCCTCCTGGTGGTGCATGTGGTGGCATCCCAACTAATCCCTAAGACGCAGATGCCTGACTTGTGCTCTATGACCGAGACCTCTCTGTAAATACTTGTCTCTGGCCCTCAGGAAATAAGTCATGATATAATGCTCGATAGTAGGCTGCCTCCCTGCCTGCTCTGGTCGTGTCTCTATGAGTTGCAAAAGCCTCTTCCACCACTTGACCCATCCCACCTGCACTGTCCGCCTATCTAGAGATGTCTTGCTTTTTCCTATATGACTCATCTCGCCTCTGTACTGAATCCCTCTCATAGGTCAATACTATAATATGCTTTATTTCCTGATCCATCTACTATGTGAGGGTACCCAACTGATCTGTCAATGTCCCTATCTCTGTCTATAGCTCAGCAGCATCCTAGGTCAAGTCCACCATCTAGAACTTGCCTGAGTCTACTCTGTCCTGCAGGGTGTCAAGTGCACCCTTAGCCCTATCTTCTCATGTTGTCTCTGCAGCTAGTAAGCGCTATATTTGGGTCATCTCTATTTACAGGCTGGTCTCTGATACTTGTATCATCCCTAGCAGTCCCTGTAGTTGCGCACACTGGTCTATAGACTCTCTCGCTTTGCAATGACAGTATCATGTGTCTCCTGCAACATGTATCCTGCTGGTGGCCCCTATGGTGCATGTACCTATGATGACACATGAGGTGCCTGAACCTGTCCCTGAATGGGCACCTAAGGTGCCTGAACATGTCCATCACCCGGTGGCCCCTATGGCCCCTCATCCTGTCCACCCTTCACCTTTACCTCCGTCCGTGGTTGGACTCATCTCTGATGTGGCCTCCTCCTCTGTCCTACTATTGAGGTCTCTGGGGCATCGTCTACTATTGTCCCATCATCAACCTCCATATCCCTTGTAGGGTGCTCATGAGAAGCTACATGTACTAGGTCTGTGAGACGTAAAGGTGTGTGTGCGGCCCACCAAGCCGCATACTCTGTCATCATCCCTGCATCTACTATGTCAGGCCTCACAACATAGTCAACTCATTCCATAGTCCTCCATGACACCCTTACTATGAGAGAATCAGTGTACCTACCCCAAACGCCAACCTCCCTGGTGACATGAGGATGTAAACCATCCTCTGCCACCACCCCTTGCTGCAATCTGAACTGCCTCGTGACCCGGGATGGCCTATATCCCTCTATCTGGTGGATGGTCCTCCCCAGTAAAAATAAATATGTTTGCACATATGAGAGGTATATAAAACCTCAAAACTATCCTCTACTCCTGCCTACCATTCCATCGCTCCCAAGGGTTCACATAGCTTGTATGGAGTCCAGCAGAAAACCTAGATCTCATTTAGCAATCATCGCTAATATCTTATCCGGCCCACAGAGGTGTATCTCAGCGGTATCCTATATCTTCATGCACAGGGCTCTCCTGGCTGCCGAGCCTCTTGTACTCTCATTGGGTAGAACACAACAATGTTCTCCCACGCCCATACTAGTAGCAATGTCACCCGTGTGCCCATGTTGCGTACCCTGCGGTACATAGCCATATGCAGGTCATGATACAACTTTCCTAGGACAACGTATCCTCAGCAATAGGTCATCCCCTCCTCTAGCATCCCTACTAGTACCCTCGACCATCCCATCCCAAACCCATGACCGACCAAGTCTGCTAGCATCCTCCCACTGATCAATCCATCCAGAAAAAGGGCTATCCTCCTCAGCCTCCTATCAACCGTCGGTTGCCAGGGCATCCATGTCCTGTATTTGGGTATCCTCCTCAAGGGCCTCCTAAAAGCTTTCTCCATATAATGATCACTATCCTCTAATCTATACTACGAGACCAGTCCCCGGATAGGTATCCGTAGTATCCTCCACATGTCCTCTGGCGTGGTCGTCACCTCTCCAATAGGCAAGTGGAATGTAGTGGTGTCATTGTGCCGCCACTCAATAAGTGTAGTCATCATCCCATTATGCGCCCATAACCTAGGCCATCAGGGCACATAGTCTAGTCCCACAACTGCTAGAAGCCCCCAATCTGCATCCATCAGTTGGCCCTCCAACTCCATCGTCGGTGGCCAGTGCTCCCACAATCCTAGTGGTGGGAATTGATCCTGCAAAATCCAACACCGCCTTGTCAATAACATATTTCTTCTACTTCTATCCTAACCTCCTTCTAGAATGGGGCATTATGCCCCTAGGTCTATTTTTGACCCATCCCTGGCCCCCGTCGGGTCCTTCCTTTTCCCTTCTCCTAGGCGTCTGCTCTTTTTAGCACAAATGTCGGTTCAATCAGAGATGTTGGTTCTTCATCAGGCGTCTCTGCTTGTCTTCTTCCTAGACCCCCATCTTCAAAGACGCGAATCTGAGTCCAGTGTCTTTGAAGACACTAGTTGGAACTAACGTCCTCAAAGATGCGGGTTTGAGGATTGGCGTCTGCAAAGACGTCAATCTGGGGATCGGCGTCTTTGCAGATGCCGGTTCAAGAATTGGCGTTTCTAGTCCGCCAAGCTTATACCCACATTTATGACCCCCTAACCCAACCCAAAAGCATTAAATACTCATAAAACAATAAATGCTAGGTCTCAACTACGCTACTCACCAAAACCAGCCACTCCGTGGGTCTCCCATGAGTCTGCACGCACTCTCCCAACTGCCCCTTCAACCTCTTGTCCACCATGTTTTCTCTCTAGAGCTCTTTTCTCATCTAATCACTATTCATGAATGACCTTCTTTTAGCCCTCTGCCCCTCTTATAGCCCCCCATTTTCCCCCAATTTTTTTCCTCTTCCTCTTCTCCTCCCGCCTGTATATTTTGTATTATTACTTTTGTGGTACAGTTTAAATACACTAAAAATTCAAAAAATAAAAATCTAAAATTCTCCAAAATATTACAATAAACTTTTCCTTCCTTCTTCATTGCTCTATTTTTCAATTTTTCAGTGACGTGTTGACTCCTGCGACTGCGATCATGTTTTCACCAAATCAATTTGCGACCGACTATCCTTGCTCCTCATTCTATTCACAACTTTTGCCAATGAATATATTTTAATCAAATCCAATCCAATCCTCGCCTGTCAGGATGCATCCTTCCAGTGTCATCTTATCAAATCCTTCATCACATCAATCCTGTTCATGGCAAGAACTTTGGACTGAATAACTACTTGGTCATGAGACCTTCTTTATTGATTTTATCTTTTTGTGTCAGTTTAAACATACTCACCACTACCTTGATCTATTATATCTTGGTGCGTTGTGACTGGTGGCTACTAATACATGCATCTTTTGTAGTGTGCTTTTGTTTGAGCATTTAGTCCACGCAAATGAATCCTATCATCTTTGTTTTCTAACACCTGGTGCATACTTCCTTTTGCAATATCAAAATTGGGTGTACTCTCCATATTTTTAATAGAAATGGATCCCCAAGGCTTTTCATTGCATTTGCATTTCAGAAGGCTTCTATTTATAACCCCCTCTCCCTTCCTCCTTCCAGTTGCATCCTTTTTCAAGAAAATCCCACAACATTGTCTTTGTTGTGTTCTTTTCTCGAGGGGGCACAACTCTATATCATCGTTGCTTTGGCACGACTCCTAGAAACCCTCTTCCTCTTAGGAAACTTATTTTATTGTCTTTGACGTAACATCACTTGCGATGCCACGTCAAAGAGGGGCAAAATATAGATGTCCAAAAATGTTAATATTATTATTAATATTAATTTCCCTTTTTCATCAAACTATTTAATTTAATCAATTAAATAGTTTCATTGCTAGTATTTATCAATAATCTAAATACTATCCTAATGTTTTTTATTTAAATGCATTTGTCTCATAAAATCTCTTTTTAATAAATTTATATTTATTAAAGATCCTTCATATCCCTAATTCTTCTAAGCTATGATTTATTCAAATCTAATTTGGATTATAATCTAAACCCTAGCTAGAAACTTATTAATCCAATCTAGAAGCCTACCCTATTCCTACTCTACACCCATCACCTCATCCTCTAAGCATACTTCCCCACCTAATCATCCTCTGATCCTACTTAAAAGGGTGATTCCTAACCCTTTTAATGCTAATGGAATGCTCACACAAGTGTGAAACTTCTCTCCAAAATGGCCACCCAATCCTCTTAAATACTCTTACAAATTTGTCCCCCACTTGAATATCTTGAGCCACTCAAACATTTAATGCTATGTTTGACTCCAAATAGTCATCCCTTCCAATCCTATGTGTCCCTTATGTGGCTCTTATGTGGATTCCACATAGGTTCCACCTCATTCAATCCCTCCTCTTCTCTCCCAAATATCTATAAATAGAGGCCTTCTCCTCTTGTATTTTCATCTCTCATTTTTGCATTGTTATTATGCTATTTTCATTTTAGAAGTTTATTGCTAGTCTCATGCTTTTTATGTTTAAATCATTTAGAAATCACATGCTAGTATAATGGATAATGAATCATAGTTTCTATCTTGCATGTTGCATATCATTTTCATATTTAGACAACCATCTTTAAGAAGGATTTGAGACTAGTTCTTCATACTATCTCTTGAATCTCTTCTTTGTTTCCAATCTTGCATTCATGAATTGCATTGCATTGGGGATCCATTTCATTTGTGTTTGATAGAGCACATTCACAATCCATCTAAAAGAGAAAATCAAACATGTAGTATAGGTTGCAATAGCTTGTTTTAGCTCAATCTGATGTTATGATTATGTCTTGTTGGTTTCTTGCTTATTCCATGAATTATATGTGCTAACCCACTAACTTCTCATGTTTGAGCTTTCTCCCAATAGATTGAAGATTTCCTCATACTACAATAACAAACACTACAAGATTGAAAAACTTGAGTAATTGAAAGAATGTTTAGTAAATATGTTTGTAAATTGAAATGAACACATGGATAAGATGTCACAAAACTTAAACAATGAACTGAATAACCACAATCCAATAAATGATTAGATCAATGCCTTATTCTATCACGAGAAATAGAGTCAAAATCATCCCAACCCTATGTACAACCTTAGATATAGTTTGCAAGAAACATATCACTTCAAAGGTGTTCAAGTGAGCATGTATCTCAAGATAAATCTATAACTATTTCAATTGAATTTAACTTTTCAAAGGATAGACTGATTGACTTTGGCCACAAATCAACTGAATTTAACCATGCAAGATGAAAAGACCAATTGATAATAAAGTTGTAAATTTAATCAAAAGCACGAAACATTTAACCATCACTTTGAAGAAAAACAAAAGATTTAATCCAAGGGACTAATCGAAAATGAAGTTGAATCAATTCCCATAGATGAAAGAAAAAACACTTATCTTTATTGATTTTGAAAAAATGGTACATCTAGGTTCATATTACAGTTGTTGATAAAATATATCCAATTTGATATAATGATAATAATTATAATAGTCCCTTTCTTTACATGGTTTTGGAATCCCTATTTATATAAAGTCCAAGGGATGCGTACAAGCTTCAGACCAATGTGTCTCTTCATAACAAAAACCTAACCCTAGGATCAACAACTGAATATTAGTTACAATTGAGGAGTAATTAACATCCTTGTTTGAAATGGTTTTCGACTATAAGGATAATAATAATAGGTTTTAACAAATCACATGTGATTTGTCTCAGATAATTCAACTAATGATACTGCATGTAGTCATTATGGTTCTTCAACCATATGCTTATCCAAATAGTTCTGCTTCTCATAATAGATATTATTTATGGTATATTTAATAGATTCATCGTCAAGAACATGATCATCAATGTTGTCGACCAACTCTTGGCATCATCTATCCTTGTAAATATTTCCTTAACGCATGTTTTCATGTCCTTCATCATTCTTAGCCCTAAAAATTACATTATCATGTCGATAGATGAATCCATCGTTCTCACCACCTTCAAAACCCTGCATGAAGACGATAACAACGTATCAACAGATGAATCCATCATTCTCACCACCTTCAAAACCCTGCATGAAGATGATAACTATGTATCAACTTAATAGATAAAACCCTTATTAATATAAAATATAATTAACCTATTAAATAAAATGATATAGAAACTCCTTGTTGATGTTGCCACCCAAGCATTCTTCCCTTTTGACTGTCATGGTTACGTGTCAGGATCTCACAATGCCTCCATGAGTAAAATTCATGCATCTCCTAATCGAGGGAATGCGCTAACCGTAGATATTGATTGATGTTTAACCTTTGATCAACCTTCATCTTTTTGTTAACAGTCGATGACCTTTTTCAATGGGTTGAAAGATCACTGTTGATTATACCCATATGCTAAAATATGAGGGCTTAAGTAGCTTGTATTTTAATATGCTTTCAAACTGATGTGAATCCTCATCATTATGCTTAAGCAATCAAGTGCTTCCAGTTGTATCCATGTTGACCCATTGTCTTAGACTTTTGTGGGCCTAGGACACATGTCACTCTATCATGTTCCCTCGAAGACTAAAATTCATGTATCTCTACTTTGAGGGATAGCGCCCATCGTAGATCTTGTTTGATGTTTAACTGTTGATTAACCTGTCTCAACTCATAACCATAGTGGGGTTAGGACATGTGTCATTCAATTGTAATCCCTCAATGGATAAAGAATCTATATCTTCACTTTGAGGGATAACATCGATCGTAGATCATCACCAAAGGTTAACCATAGATCTACCCTTTTCATCACTCAGAACAAGTGGGTCCTGAAACACGTGGCAGCTAGTCATGATCCCTTGATGGTTTAAAAGATTTGCAGCTTCGCTAAGTGGAAACATGCTTACCGTCAAATGAAGTCTAATCTATTTGATGTTTAATTAACTTTGACCTTAGTCAAGAAAGATCTTAGCAGACACTTGTCAGCTCGTCGCAATGCCTTAATGAATAAAGACCGTTCGTTTCTTGTTTAATGAAAAGTGTCAACCATTGATCTTCACTGAGGCTTTAAATCATCAAACAGATCTATGTGAAAGAATAAAACAATAAAAACCCACAAAGACATACATAATGGATATAAATATGAATTTAAATATAAACATGCAGGTTGAGAGATGTAAGATTTAAACAATAGCATATGAAATACATAAATCATGAATGAAGTGAGTATAAAGATTACTTCCCCGAGATAATGAAATATGCAAATTTGATTTACAAATTTGGGTTCCACTAGGAAGAAGAAGGAGAATACAAGGAAGAAGAAGGAGAAGACAAATAAGAATAGAAATGAGATGAAGAAGAAAAGGGAGATGAAGAAGTAGAAATACAAGAGGAGAGGGTAACCCAAGATGAACAAGGCCTTGCCCCAGTATTGCATATTTCTCTTTATGAGCCCATCACCACCTTTACTAAATCAACTTGGTTTACTAAAGAAATTCAGCCTAGGAAGAGGGTATATACAGAAGAAGAAGAAGAAGAAGAAGAAGACATGTCCTTCCTAGGCCAAGCCTTCCATCAAGCTGAATCTAGTGTGTCAACAAGGACATATCCTATGTCACTTAGGACACAAAGGGCCACTAGAAAGCATAGGTAGTAGTTCCCACCACCAGTATCACCCAGGCACAGAGGTTGATTTGGGGGAGCCTACAAGGGAAGGAAGTAAAACTCTGGAAGCTCTGGGACTCAAACATGTTTTGGGTTTCATGAATAAGGATGAAGATAAAATCAAGTTATTAAATAAGAAAAATGGGGCTCTAAAGAAATTCATTCACAAGATGGTGGGTCCCATAGACCCAAATTTCTCAGAAGCCTCATTACAGGCCGTCCTTGAGAAGAAATTTTCTCTAGAATTTCTAGAAGGCATGACTCATTCTTTCCTACAATAATGCACCGAATAGAAGAATGATTTTGAACAATTTGGAGAAGGGATTATTAAGGCAATTTTTAGGTCGTTAGAGTTATCCTTGTAGAAGCCACCAGATTGGTGGATATAATGGAAAGTTATATAGGATTAGAATTCAAACTGATAAGATGGTAGGATGCACTATGGGACCTAAACATAATTAGGAATCAACGCTTCTAAATTTTGGTAAAGGTGTATGATGGTACAAAGTTAGAAAATTTTGGCACATGGATCAAGAGTATAGTCAAAACGGTTAAGGTCTATGAGAAGTGCTTAAATCGCATACATCAGAGGAATGAGGGAGTCATCATGTGGGTAGAAAAAATATAAAATTTCTTCATAGGTATTGACTTAGAATTGTACATGGATGAAGAACATTAGATTCTATGCCCGACCAAAGAGATCATACAACAATTCAAGGGAATCCTAGCAGGGGTCAGCATGAAATAAGATCTTCATCCACTCTTTTAATTCAAAGAAGATATGGGAGAGAATGGAAGAACATGAGAAATAAATAAAGTTCTTCGCTTGAGAGTTGACCGCCTTCAGGAAGAAGCAAGAACAACACCTCAGTGAAGTGCAAGAGCAAGAGGTGGACTATGAGGAGGTGCATTAAATAGTGCAAAGGCTATGGGAGGCTTATCCATAAATAATCCCATAGTAACTGCCTACTGGGGACAACCAAATTTTGGCCCTCCAAGATAATTTTCCATACTTATCCATTTTGCAAAGGCTAGTTTTTCGGCCTTTCGGCCTTCGAAAGTCTGAAATTTCCAAGGACCCAAAATTTGATTTGTCATACTTAGTAAATTTTTCCCCTGTCAAATTTCAGAGCTAATGTCGAGGTCTGAATTCTTGGCCATTCCAGCGTGAGAGATTTTTTTGCATGAAAGCAGAGTTTCATGTCAGTTTGATCGACAACTGGGGTTCATTTTTGCATGATAAAAGGTCTTCTATTAGTCTTCACCACATAGGGAAATCCAAATGAAGATTCCAAGGGAGAACTCAAAGATCAAAAGGAAGACTTCAGTTAGAAACGCTGGATCTCCAGTTCCTTTTTCTCTTCTTTCTAAGAGAGTTTGAGCCTAAATTCATGGGCAAACTGAATGTAAACGGATCAAGGATCCATGCAAAATATTTAGCATTAGTTTATTAGTAGTTTTCTTTAAGAAGATTTAGATTTAGCTTTGTTTTCATCATTTTTAGAGTTACTGAAGCCCTAATTTCATGGTTCAGAGTTTGTAGATCAAAGCACTATATATTATAATAAAAATAATGTAATATGGTCAGATCTTTTATGCAATAAAGATATATAATTTGTGCTTCATCTATGTGATATTTTCTAATGTCTATGGGAATTTTATGAATGTGTGTTTTCTCATTCATTTATTTCAAAGAGCCAATTGGGTTTATTGCATTCTGGATCTGCAATTGATTAAATTAGAGTTTTTTGGTGTTCATCGATCTTGCTGTGACAAATGATTGGGAAATATAATTCTGTCGGTTCGATGATAAATTCATCTTGTGTGTGTGCACATACTTGTTGCTTCATGATTTTGATATATTTTGAAAATATTTCATCTTGATACATTTCTCTCCAAAAAATTGCATCTATTGGGTATAGAATCATGACATGGTCTGCTTCATATTCAGTGGGTTTCCATCTTTCTATCATTCAATTTGCAAGGAAGGTTCAACAGTGGTTTATGTCTGTTAGGATTTTATTTTCAGTAAATTAGTTTAAACTCTCTTTACCCAAATCTTTTGATCTTCTTTGACAATATGGATAAATAGACAATCATCGTATGTTTAGCATAGATTTGCATCATTAGTAAGCTACATGCATGTGATAAATTGGAACATTAAAAAAAACTACTAAAGTTGTTTTGTAGTTTGACGTCCTAAAAGTACCAACAAAGGCCTCCTTGTGAACATTCACATTTATCTTTAATTGAGTTTACTGAGTAGGTTGTACGACAACCGTGAAGAACCTTGGGAATAACTTTTTTATTCTATCAAGAGAGGAAATTGAATCTTGAATCCTAGCAAATGACTTGTGTAAGAACAACACTCAACAAGTACTCTAAATGTTTCCTTGTGGAAGGAAGATCATTAAGAATTATGATACGAGAATTGGATCAATTACAGTAAGAAACTGATGCCAAATGGAGAGAGATATTCAACATCAAGGAGCTTGAATCTCAAGCTAAGCAAGAAAAGGAGAACATAGTCGACAAAGTTTCCAAAAATGATCAAGGTAAGAATAATCCTATTGATTTGAAAATGGACACTGATGAAGTTATCATTGAAGATATTACTAAAAAAGATCCAGGAGATGATATATCACAAGATGAAGATGTTATGGAAACCAAGGACACTGATATAGAACCAATGAATGTAATTGATATTTAGGTACTACTAATCCATTCATGCAACATGTATTAGAACAAGTACAAGATTATCACACAAATCAAGGTGATAGTGTTACAGAGAAGGAAAAGAAGAAAGAGAAGGAAAAGGAAAAGGAAAAGGAGAAAGAGAAGAAAAATGAAACAACGAAAGAGAAGGATAAGGAAGTTGAGAAAGAAAAGAACACCAAGAAGGATACAACTACCAATAAACTAGCAACATTGAACACCAAATTGGTTCCCCCTAATGAATCTATTACACAACAACAAGAACTCGAAAAAGATGAACCAAATGAACAAAAGGCAGCCAAGAAACAACAAGATGACCAGAAAGAGGACACAATATAAGAGAACAAAGCAGAGGCAAAACAAGGGGAGAAGAAGGAAGAAAACAAAGAAGAAGAGCAAAGAGACAGAACAAATACAACTAAGAAAACATTTGATGCACTAAAGGCATCACATTCCCCAAAGAATTCACCAAGTGATAGTATGATAGCAAAGAAGAAGAAATCAAACAAGAGGAAACTTGTAGATATGAGCCAACCAGTCGTCTTACCAAATGTTGACTTATCTACTATGAGCCTTGATGAGATGATTGAGTATGCATAATTAGTGAAACTTAAGGCAATGAAAAACAAATTCCTTCAAAAGAGGAAGAAGACTGACATATTGGAAAGTGTCAAGGATGTCTTACTAGACATTGTCCCAGATGCTATTGTTGATGAAACATAAGACATCGTTAGTCAGGTAGAAGGACTAGTGGACAAAGTCTGAAATCCAAATCAAGACACTACCGACTACATGATGAAATTTCATTCGAGGAAGATGGGACTGCAAATGATTAAATCAATCCTAAACAACATTGTAGTTAATAAGGTGTCACTTTCTGAAGCCTCTAATGATATTAAGACTAAATTTTCTCATATTCTATCAATATTTCAGAAGGTATGTTCTATTTCACACTTTATCAAGGATATCAAGAAGAAAGATGAATCTGTTGAGACTGAGCTAACTGAGCAGCTGAAAAATGTTTCTACCGAGCCTGGTTCTTTACAAGTTTATTACTCAAGGTTGAAGCACTTAATGGGGATGCAACAAGATCTAAGACGAGAATAACATAAGAGAAGGTTGGAACTTCTAGAGCTGCAAGCACTCTTGATTCCCCACATTGAATCACTACAAAGGCATTTGAAGAAGGCCAAGGATTTGGTCAACACCCTCGATGGTAGTTCACTAGATACCATCATTGGAATGACATATTATGTTTCTACTCACATTTTTATACTTAAAACACTAAAATATGCATGAGAGTTGTCCCTAGCCAATATTCAGAGGAAGTACGCTCATATTTTTTATAAGGTATAAATCTATCTTACCGAGCACTAAGCAATTTTGATTTTGGCATATTTGTCAAAAAAGGGGGATAATATAGTATGTATGGATATAGTACATAAGGGATATACAAGTATGAGCATAGGGGGAGTTACACAATATTTTGAAAATTTTGACTGAGCTATGGTATGTTATAAGATGTATTATCTAAGGATGATTTGTACAAGAGATGTACACAATTTTGATGACTTTGAAGTTTTTTGTCAAAATGCCAACTAATGCCAAAGGGGGATATTGATACTCCTATCAGATAGTTTTTTATCATTAGTTTTGTCAAAGTAGTGATAGTCAAATGGAGAAAATCAGTAAAAGGAAAAGAATACACTAAGGTAGACAGTCGGTAAAGAAGAATATAAAGCCACCGAGCACCGAACAATTATTAGCACCAAGTTAAGTAGTGAAAATTACCGATCAGTGTTAGTCACCGAGTCAACAAGCACAGTTAGTCACCGAGAAGACGTTATGTCACTGAGCAAGATCAGAGCACATTACTGAATACACCAAAACTGACATAACAATTCCAATTTGAATACATTGAACCTGGATGTTGTGTTATGTATGTGGAGCCTAATCAGACTCAGTTTCTTTTAGCATGGTTTCCCCCCAGACTTATCTACAGGCGTTTGGGGGCAGTGCCCCCAAGCTCGGGGTCAAGGGGCAGAGCCCCTTGCGGGGTCCTGGGGCAGTAGATTTCCTAAGCAGATTTGATCTATTGATGGACCATCAATATTAAGAATATTCATTACACCTTAATCGATTAGATCACAATGTACACATGTTTTTTGTTGACAAAATCATATTTTGATATCTTTTAACACCTCTTCCAAAAAAAAAGTCATATAATGCCCATTTTGTAACGGGTTCCTCTGTTTCTATACCAAACATATTGCATTTTCTTCCTACTATAAACAGGGTCAATAGTTTTGAATTGATAAAATTATTTTGGTTCACCTCTTCACAATCTTAAATTCTAACACATTGTGTAATTTTTGTTACTTTCAAGTGTAGACACCTAAAAATGGTCAACACCCCTAGCTCCCCTTTTAGTCGCCATTTACGCCATTGGCCAATTTTGGCCATTTTTTAACAATTTCGAGCAATTTTGAATATTTTTCATTTATTCTTGTCCTGTCATTTATTTTGATCACTTTTGCATTTTGTTATTTTGGCCTATGTTTAATTAAATAATTATCAATTAGATAATTTTGATAATTATTTAATTAATGTCCTAACTTTGGTCCTAGGGAATTAATCAAATAATTAACTCCCCCTATGTCCTAATGTCCCCTTTAGGCATATATAAATCTCATTTATTTATGCTCCTTGTCTTTTATTTCACATTTAAGTATAATGATATTTAAATGGCTTTTGGGTTTTGGAGGGAATTAGCAAATTGGTTTTATTATCTGGCTTTTATTAATGACTATTGGCTCTTCTTCTCCCTCTTGTCTATTAATTTCTTTATTATGACTATTCATTTTTTGCATTGGATTTCTATATATTGGGATTTTTTCTTACCTATTTGGTTAACCATGATTCTAGTATCCTTGTCGTTATTATGTTGATTTTCATTTCAGTCATGTTAGTGCACTCATCTTACAAAAGAGCAACATTAAATTAGAGGAGAAAGAAGAACAATGGAGTGTCTTATAGAGTTTGTCTTTAAAGGGTCGACCATCAATTTTCTATTAGTCAGAGTATTTTTTCCCTAATTAGGTTATGTCAAAAATACGTGTGTAAAGGGCTTAGGGTTTTGAGATTCATTATTGTATGAGGGATTTTCGTAGCTTCCTGTGGCGGTGTTGAGTTGCAGGTTTTAGATTGTAATTACTAGATAATAATAAAGATATTGGACTCACTGTTGGTGGACGTAGCCTAGGGTTTGGGTGAACCACATTAAATCTCTGTGTCTTTGTGTTCTCTTCTGTGCATTAATATTTGCATTTTTCTGCTTATTATTCTAACATGTTGAACAAGAAATCTTTGACAATATTCAAGGTATAATTTAGGTAGAACATTGGGATTGCAATAACATGATTACACATTATCACGAGGCAACTCAACCAATGAAAGATAAGCATAATAAATGCGTTGGGAATAAAACCAACCTTGCACCACTTTAACTCCACTACAGAAGAAGAAGGATCTAATTAGGTTAACCGCCTTAAGATCATTTAAAGAAAAAAAACATAAAGATGACAAATGATGGTAAATATTCCAGAGACAAAAACAATTAAAGTGATAGAGATAAAGGAGTTAGAATGTAGAAGTTATAAGGTGCAGAACATAATGATTATCAAGTGTAGAATAAGGTAATGCACTTATAGAGCATAAAGATTCTGAACAACATTATGGTTAATGCATACTTGCATACATTTTTGTTATAGTTTTTGTAATATTTAGGAGAGTGGAAATACCATTCAGTGGGTAGGCCCTAACATGTCTTATTTTTTAAATCCTCTAACCGGGTACATCTCTTAGATGAGAGATTGTAAAATCCTTTAATAAAGTAGACTGAATAAGTCTTTTGTACTTTTAACCGAGTATAATACTCCTAATAGGGTAAGCTATCAAAAGTAGCTAAAATTATAGCTCTAACCGAGAAACCTTTATAATGCAGTAGTGAAGGATTGTGGGTGCCATCCCCATCACAGTTTTTTCCTCTAACAAAGGATTTCTACGTGACCAAAAATCATGGAGTTATCTGTCATGGTTTTCTAATTTACTTTACATGCTTTTAAATGTTTTATGAATAATATTCAGTTTGATGAAGAGTAAAGAATAGTAGTTAAAAAGTTTTAGAAGTACTGATTCACCCCTCCCCCCTCAACACTTACCTTTCCATAGATTAATCCAACAGTAAAAATATTTCCTTCCATAATTACAAGTTGCATATTGGCTATCGTTTTCTCTCTCCACATTTATCCATGGTGCCCAATTTAAACCTGAGATGACATTTAAAATCGTAGGTCTTGATTTTACAAAACATATCTTTGAATATCATTTAAATTATCCCACTTTTCATGGTGTATTCTTTTCCAAGGCTTACCTGTGAGGTCAAGGTTAATTCACATGGGCATTTGAGACCCCTTTTACCCATTTTATGGTCAATTGGAGTCTTTTAAACACCTAGTTTTGTCCTCAATGTTTATGGCTCTTCTAGGGGATTGGGCTCATAGTCCCCACAAATTCAATTAGATTTGACGCACTTTCTAGTTGGAGACTCTCTTTAACACTTGGAAAGTTTTTTTTCTCATTGTATTATTGACCAGAATGTTTCACTTTATTTTAAAGCTAATTATCTACTCTAATGTGTTGTTATAGATCAAAGTGAAAGCCAAGAAGGTTTCCTTGGAGGTGGATCACCTTAAAAAACTACTTGATCATTGGGGGACTTCCCCTTGTACCATGGTCAAAGTTCCTCTATCTCCTCCTCTTGTGATTGGTTTCCTTCTTGAGGGGGCCAAATAGGGAGAAGTCTCTGGGCTTGTGATAATCAAGTTGCTCGACCCCAAGATTCTCCTTAGGTTGTTCGGTGAGATAGGGGTCATAGTGGTGCAACATGGTTTATTCATGGGTGCTTTTCTTCACTTTGCCTTGGTGTGCTTCTTTTGGGTAGTCATCTGATGACACTTCTAAATGTTTTCCTCGACTAGTGTTGGCTATTTCCCTGGCTTGTGATGAATAATAAGGCAAAGAAAAAGATAAATATGATGAGCAGTGAGACACCCTTGATGTCACTCTAGACTCCACTAATGTTTAGGGCAAATTGGGTGATTGTGACCCATCACAAATTGTTATTATTGTTCTTATCACTTAGCAACTTTTATGCTTATTGATAAGTTCATTTTATTTTGACCTCTACCATATTTGACTATGGGGGTGTGATTTGATATCCACCCACATTTTTTGTACATATGTACACTATCATTCTCCTTTAAATATAAAACCTACACCTATTTATTAAAAATAATAATCAAAGGAAAAATAAAATAACTCCACATTAATTGTGTTAATGTTTGTAGCTTCGGTCAGATTATTCTAACCTCAAGCATTTGATATCGCTCCTTCTTTAGATAAAATGAGAATAATATATTATATACATTATTATTGTATATTTGATGATCTTATCACTTGGATAATTCATTAAGATTTATTTTATAGTTAGCATTATTGACAACTAATATGATTAAAGGTAATATCAATATCATAGTTGATATTGTTATCAACTTTAATTGTTAATAAAGTTGATGACAATACCTGTTGGTCCCACTGAGAGGGGGGGGGTGAACCAGACAAATCAAACTTAAACTCTTAAAACTGAACTCACTAATTCACTCGGTAAATACTGAATAGAGTAAATAACCAATTCACCAAATAACATAAGCAACAATCAATCATTCAAACTTAGCAACATCAGATTGACCATGTAAACATAAGATATAACTCATTGACACATGATTTAACAAGGAAACCCAATTTGGGAAAAACCTCAATGGGAATTGTAACCCACAATAAAAATGTACCATTTTAAAGTACGCTCAGTTAAGAGCTTATCCTGTTAAATATTACAAACACATTTGCTAAATGTGACCCTGTTAGGGGATTTACCTCAGATATGTTAAGTTCTTCATCCTGTTAAGAGTGGCTTTGTTAGAGGTCTTTAAACACTCTTTTGGAATGTCACATAAGTCTAGGTTTTACAAATAGGATGATTAAATCCACTCGGTTAAGAGATTTATCTATTAAAAATATTAATAAGCAACAATAAAATTTGAACTGTAAAAATAGAAACTCACTATTCTTGGATTAAATCCTTTATGCTAAATTGAATACTGGCATCACATACTCCATTTATCTCTTTCTCAGACTATAGATTCTTTAATCTGGCTTTCTTTGTTCTGCTCAGTAAATGTTATTCTTCAGCTTCTTTCCTTCTTTATTTAATTTTCTAGTAGCCTTATACTGCATGTAATTCTCATTCCTTATATAGACATACATTTGCCTCTAATCTCCTTAATTTGATTTTCCTTCTTTTGCACTCAGTCGTTCAATCGTCTTCTTCATATTTCTCAACCCAGTAAACCATTTCACTTTTACCTTGGAACTTGTAACTTTTCTTGGAACTTTCATATTTATGTTTAACCGCTTGATCTTCACCTTAGATCTTCTCATTGAATTTTCCCATTCGTAGATCTTGTAAAAAACTTCATTTAATTCATTTCCTCATCCAGCTCATCATCGCTTCACATTAAATTCGATTTCATCATCATTTAATATCAGTATAATATACTCGATAAAACTTGCTTTGTAACTCGGTAACTGACTCATTCACTACTTGGTGTCTAACTCATCTTTGATGCTTGGTTCTTGGTAACTATAAATGACTCACATAACATTCTACTGATTGACTCAATCTAGCTCAGTAAATTATCTCTTTCAGTCATAACTTAATTCATTGCAGTTCCTGACTTGATCAATCAAATGTACTGATTTGATAATATCAAATATATAGTAGAAAATAACTATATCATCATTGTCTAATCTGTATTTTTCACCCATTTAACTTCTCCTCTTAAGATATGGTAACACGATAGAAATCAATTAATCAATTGCTTGACATCAATGACAAAACAACAACTGATCTAACCATTTCTACAATCATGATAGTCGGTATCACTCGGTCTTCATCATCTCCATCATATATTCATCAGTTAATCAACAATACCAACTTATCATTATTAAAAGTTGATAACTATATCAACTTAATGAAAATATTTGAGTTGATAATAATGTCGACTATGGTATCGACCAAAACATGATATTACTTTATGTCGATTATGGTATCGACTATGAATCTAAATTATGATATTGATTAGTCATTATTGACAATGATATCACTATGATTATCATAATCAATAATGATAATTATACTTTCTCGATCATCAAAGGTATCTGTATCAAATTTTATATCTACCAAAAGTACAAACTTATCATTGTTAATAATGATACTATCGACGTATGTCGACATCATCATTATTAACAATGACACTGTCGACATGTATTTTGAATGGTAAGTTGAATGTAGACCGATGTGAGTATTGGATGGTATTACAATGATCAATATTAATATCAATGTTAATGAAGATCAACATTGTTAACATTATCAAATTGATATTAGAGTATAGAAATGATAACATACATAAACATATCGATATTGGTTATCAATGAAATTTTCTATTAAGCAAGATCGAGTATCGTTTATATATTACATGGTTTAGTAGTAATGAAAGACCAAATAACAAATCATTGTTAGTGAGACATGTCTCATGTAGAGACATGTCTCTACATGGACATGTTCCACATAGAGACATGTCTCTATGAGGGACATGCCTCCCCATCCTTGTATATAATGTGAAGTCGATCAGATCTTGTAAACACACAAAAATATAAAGTGGAGACTGAATAACACATAGATTATCAACGAAAATATTATCATAGAGTATAGTATTTATATAGAAGAAGACAATAAACATATTGCAGAACATATACCGATTGGAGATTATATAAATAGGACATCTATCATATTGGTTGATAGTAAGACAGTTATAATATCTCTGGCAGATTGATATATCCTTGCAGATCAATATTGACAAACATTGTTGGAAATCATGTGACTGAGAGGGGGGGTGAATCAGTACAAATAGGTACTGACCTAATTCAACTACCAATCTGATTAACCACACTAGAAAATTCTTCACCACAAATCACATGGATGAAGTAAATGAATAATAGTAAACAATATCAAGCATCCACAACTTAAACACACATAACACAATAATTTTATAATGTAAACCCTTGACACAGGGAAAAAGCCACAGTGGGGATGACACCCACAAGCCCAATACTGCAGTAAATGAGTTTTCCCTATTAGGAGCTACAAATATCCTTTCTGAGGGTTCACCTTGTTAGAAGTGATTAGTACACTATTAGGAGTACAATAAAATCAGCTACGATCTATCTCGCTAGAGGATGTAAAACCTCGATAAAGAAGCTACCCTGTTAAAGGATTTATAAATAAGAACCTATTAAAGTTCACCTTGTTAGAGGATTTGACTCGCTGCAACTGTTAGGGAACAACAAGATAAGTTATCTATTTGTAGCACTGATTTCTTGTAAGACCCTATAAGTTCTTTCTACTCTATAACTTCTCTCTTCTTACTGATCACAACCTCAACTTGAAATCATAAAATCTTAATCACCCAAAAAAAAAATTACAACAACAACAACTCTCTTTTTCAACACGAGTAGTTCCCTTAAATAAATAACTTACACCGCCTTAAAATTGATCTTCAAATTGCTTTCCTGAGATAGTACCATGTGTCAAATTGATAATCTTGATGAAATAAATGATTTATCATGATCACATTAGGTCACGATAAGATCTATAAGTTTATATCTCTAAGGTAGTCAAACACGTTTTGACTCCTCCAATGCAACACCTCAAATCTATCTTAAACACTTGCATCAATCTTGTAAATACCAATACATTAGATGTATAACCTTTATTCCAGGTCATCATAACATTAGAGATGATCACATATACTTTACCACTCGTCGATTGTGATCTACTGACCGATTGATCAAGAACATAAGAGTTTTACATGTCTTAGTATCTGTGACACTCAAAAATATATCACCAGTCAACCAAATAAGTTGTGGTTGGAATCATAGATTCCTCATATCATATATATATATATATATATATATATATATATATATATATATATATTATCACTGAGCACAACATATGAACCTTTTCGCAACTCAACCATGACTACCACAATCTGTCTAATACTGATCTTCCTGAACACCAGTCAACATACATAGTTGATCTTTTCTTTACCAATCATGTACAGTTCTTCCTGGTCACTATAATAATGATATATGAATACATTTCCATCAAGGACAACCAATTATGAATCCACTCATGACCGCTCTGCATATCACTTCCAAAACTTATCATAATACCAACAATCTCCCCCTTTGGAATTGATGGCAAAAACTTTTGATAATCATCTGAAAAATCTTACATTGTATACATATGACAATATCATCCTCAAATAATACTCCCCTTACATTGTGCATGCTATCACACATCATTACATCATTCTTCCATACAGTACATTACACATCATTCTCCTCCTTTTTGTCAACAATGAAAAAGGATTATAAGTACTTACCAGAATTACATTCAGTCAAAAATTTCATTGAGGTTGATCTTCGCTAAATTCAAGGATGTTTCCCATGAGTTTTATAAGTGTTCCATAGATAAAATTTGTCCATGTATAACCAATGTTGTTCCTTTTGTATCATTCAAAGTGTTCACCTCTTGTAGAATTAGTATTATATCTACATCTCTCACATGTTGCATGAGATCCATAGTGGGAGCTAGATAGGATTACAACTCCATAAGTGATAATATTTTGTTATCTTTCTCATCTTGCAACATATTCATTTTCTCTCAAATCATCTTCACCTTAGCAGTGTATGTTGAAATTGAACTAGTTAGAGGATCAAATTTTGTAACCAAACAATCAAGTCCCTGTTGGGATTCCTCTCTCTTCTTCTCTCGATCATGTGTAATAGATGTAACCTTGGATACTTTTACAAGCATCTTTCCTATTTGTCGTAGAGTTTACTTCATTTTATTCACTAGAACTGCAAGTGACTCTTTTTCTACTATTATGGTCTCTCTCAACTTTTCATCTCATTGTCTCTCATATTCTTTCATTGTTAAGTCCATAGCTGCACTCTCCAAGTTAGGTACTTGATCAGAAACAACCTTGACCAACATACCCAATTAATCAATAGGATTATCTTGTTTTCCATATCTCACATTAGGTACTAAATTCTTAATTATATTTCTGGCTCCTTTTAGTATTCTGACCTTCTTTTTCTTTTTCTTCAAACTTTTCAAAGTGAGTCCACACTTCTATCATATTTCCATGTTCCTTGATGTCTTTAACAATGTTCTCAAGAATGATAGAATTGTCAATTTTATTATTTTCTATAGTAGTAGACTTTTTATCAGACTTAGTTTTGACCTTTTCTTCTTCAAACTTTTCATTACCTCATTTCTTACTCTTTGACTCTTTGTAGCCTAATGTCCTTTCTTTCTTTCTTCTATAAGTTCTTTGAATAGTCTTAGGTGTATCCTTCTCTGACATAGCCTTAATAGGAGTAGTGGAAGTAGATGTTGATTGTTTCAGTATAGAGCTATTTGTAACTCTCTGAGGTGCAACCTCTTCTACTTCAATTTTAGTATCCTTAACTCCTACTCTAGATGTGCCTTATTCCTCACTTTTCATTTTCTTTCTTAGTTTTATCATCATTTCAGGTGTAATGCCACTCAATTTGGCTATATTGTCAACTTGTTTTCTGATCTTTCTTTGGATTACAGGTGCCCTCAACTCATTGTAAATTTTTAATGATGACTCTTCAAAAATTCGAAACCTACGTGTTAAAGTATCAATTGGTTTAGATAATAGAACATCAGCATGAATAGTGATTAGATCACCATTGACTTCATGACCCATAACATGTATCCAACATGTTCTAGGTTGCACTACCTGCAACATGTAGGTATCCGTATCTACTAGAAAACATATATCATATTTATACTTCTCAATAATACCAGTTAGGATTTTCTCTCTTAAGTGCATTTTTCTTTGAAAATATTTAAAGTAACCCCACATAACCAAATCAAAGTTGTTTCCTAAAGTCCTTATGCATTACTTAATCTAGATTACTACTGGTCTATCCTTTGAACATATAATAGAACCTATTCTAGGAAAATGGTTATGTAAGTAAAAGAACATACATACCAGGAGTGATCCATATTTGAATGACTACTTATCTTTCTTTATCTTCTTCATGTTCGCTAAGGATTGAATCTTCAACATCTCACAAAGATCATATTTCACATCTTCCTTCACCATTATCTATGCAAAATTAAAAGCTTCACCAGTTACACTGTTCAATCAAATAGACTAATACATTTTGTACCTTATCACCATTGAATTGAATCTCACTTCCTTGTCAGTTATATCCTTGATAGTCATGGCTTGGTGATCTTGTTTGGATTTGGTTAAACTGGTAACCAAATTTGCAAAAATAGTTCGTAAAGTAGGTGCTTCACTAGTCACACAAAATCTAGTAACTTTGTGGATTAACTCTTTTGAAATCTTGAGAGGCCTATCCAGCCAAATAAACTAATCATGTGCTCTTCTCAAAACATATATTATCTAGTCTGGATGAAACTTTTCAGGTATCTCAACAGCATAAGAGAAATCTTTTTGATCCAAATGCATATGTTCAAATTTTACCTTCACACCATCACTCATCTTAAAAAATTCATTATAGATGTCATCATTTCTAAGTTCTTCCAATTTGCAGTGAATGAACAAACAAATATCTTTAGTTAACAATACATCATAGGGTATCGAAGATAGGGCACCTATTGGATCATTCCAATTTGCCTTCATCAGGTGTAACTTGAATATGGGTCTTGGATCATCAATGGCGTCGACCAAAAATAGAATATCCATAATGTTAAAAATCAACAACAACAACAACAACAACAATGATTCTTGTAAGGATAATTTCAATTCAAGTTATAACCTTGATTTCACTTATTAGAGTCTCCTACATGAAATCCTAGTCCACAAAACACAAATGGTTCTCGCTATGGAATGTAACCAAATGTTCTTCAATAAAATTTGTTAGAATGCAAAGTGATAAAAAAGTTTAATTTCTCATATTTATAACTTTTGAGAATGTAGTTGTTAGGCATAACGATCAAATAGTGCTTTCCACTAACCATAATGGTTAAAACATAACACTTGTTAAATGCACACATACACTTTATCTTCACTAATTATCATTAACTCATAAATAGGCATCTCAAAATGCATATGAATGTTACTGCTCAAGAAGTTAGGGGATTGGTAAATGATTTGACTTTAAGTGCTCCCCCTGAGAAGATAATGTGCTTAGTTCACCGATGGATTGTCCACATTCCCTAGACTTGTGGAGTTCTCAGTTAACTATGAAGTATTCAATTATCCTTTCCTCACCCATGTTTTTTATATCATTTCTATTTCACTAGCATTAACAGTTTCTTTACCTTTGGCATTTTCATCATTGATCACCGGTTGACCTCTAGTATACTTTCTTGCTCTACATGACCTAGAAATATGACCAACCCTTTTACAGACATAAAAAACCATACCTGTTGGATTCCAGGACCATAATTGTCTTTGTATGACCTTGATCTACAATTCATAGTCATATGTCCATAGTTTTGATATTTAGAATAAGTAACATCAGACCGGTTACCATGATTGATAGGTCTTTGATTGTTGTAATCATATGATCGCTCATTGTTTTTTCTCACCCTACACTCATTAGCTCCATGTCCAAACTTGTTAAATAGTAAAAAAATCCATAAAAATTATTAGGTTTGGCATTTTAGTTATCAATTTTAGCATAGGAGTTTTCTAATCTAGCAGTAGAACCTCTAGGTATAACATTTGGACCTATTGATTTAAACCAACATTTATTAGCAGTACGACCTTCCTTATGACAGTTAAAACATATCAGTTTATACCTTCTCTTTCCATTATTGTTGTTCACCTTGGGTGTTGATTTTCTTTCATCACTGATGTCCTTGGTGCCAGAAGATTCACCAGCTTCAAATTTTGTGAAACCTAAACCTGATGACATGTAACTGATTAAATGTTTGATAATGTTAAGTTGAAGATAATGCAAAGCATTAAATCAGTTAATGGTTTGTATTGTCATTGATTTCAACTTGATATCATATGTACGGTCATGTACATAATGCCAAAGACTTTAGAGAATCAATAGAACAAAGGTTATGCTTTCAACAATGCATAAAAGTCAAGTATTCACTAAGTGATAGACAACACCGATAGAGTGCACACAATCGGTAAAGGGAAAGAAAAAAAGTCACAGTGATACCCGATGAGCAGAAGACAGTGTTGCTCGATGAAGAAAAACTACAGGATGTCCGACGAGCTAAAAATAGAGTTTCCCGATGAGTAAAAATCTAATGATGCCCAACAGATGGAGATCCTGAAGCTAACTAGAGTCATGCCAATGGAACTGTCAGTTGTCACTGAAAACTAATTGAAAAATTGACCGACGGAATAGAGAGTTCAGAAAATGACAAAATATCTAGCTGGAAAGAGCTAAAGATAGACATCAAGTCTCTTAACATAGCTGAAGCATCAAGTCTCTTAACAGAGCAGGACTTAACATACTTCTATATATTAAGGTACATCCCAAGGAGTGCCAAAAAGGTTGATTCATAAAAGTAGCATTAGACTTGCCCGATACCTATTGACAGTCTAAGAAGGAGGTTGATTCAAGGATGGTAGCAATAGATGCCCAATACTAAGTGACAGCCTCTATGTATAAAATCCTCTAACAAGGTCAAACTTAATAGTGTGTTTGTAACCTTTAACAGGGTTGGCTCCTAACAGGGCTCACTTTAGAAGAGTGAAAATTTGGGGTACCGGTCCCAGTGGTTTTTCCCCTTAACAGGGTTTCCACATTAAAAATTCATGTGTTATGTGTCTATGATTCATTTCTTTATTGTTTTGTATCTAACATAGTTAACACTAGGATGGTTGGTATACTCTTCTTATTTACTGAGTTTCGGTAAATAGTCATACTTCTTATCGGTAATCAAGGAGAATAAGGACAGACAAGAAAAACTGACAGACAGTTATTCATTATAAGTATTTCATGGCATGCATCTTGTAGGGACTTAATAATCTGAGGTTTATTTGATTGGTGGTTAATGTTTGAAGGATAAAGTATTGAGGCCACTGATTCACCCCCCNGATTCCCCCCCCCCCCCCCCCTCAGTTATTACTATCAAAACCTTATTTTTCTCTGTTCATCCTCTATTTTCCATATTGTTCATCGAGTTTAATAGAACTCTTTCTGAATTTTTCCAGTAAATCATTTGCATCTTTCAATTCTTCTTTTAGCTTTTCATTATTTTTCCTTATCCCTTCACTTTCTCTTTTAATATCAACTTTATCTTCATCTGTATCATGTAAGTGTTACTTCAATGTAGCAGCATCTTGCTCCCATCTGAATAGTTTCTCCAACTTCTTTGTTAGGGTTTCATCTTTAACCTTTAGGGCATCTTCAACAATTTTCTTTGCATTAGCAACAACCCTTATTCTTTCAAGTTCTTCAACCATCCTGACAGACTATCTTTCAAGCTCTCTTTTTAGATTTGCTACTTCACTTTTGAGTCCATTGATTTTATCCATCAGATCTGCAAGTGCTTCCTTTGATTCTTTAAATAAACTCCCTTCAAACAGTTTTTCAATGTAGTCTTGAATTTCACTCAACTTCTCAACAATCTCTCTTCTCTTAGAAAGGGAATGCCTCGACTTATCATTCAGTAATTGATAACTTAGCTTGCATCCTCAAGTTTATTTTCATACTTGTATCTATCCATGTTGACTTATAGGGATCTTTTCCTCAAGCTGTTAGACTTATCAAAAGGACCTATGCTCTGATACCAATTGTTAGAAATTTGTGACCGAGAGAGGGGGGGGTGAATCAGTACAAAAGGGTATTAACCTATTTCAACCACCAATATGTTTAACTACACTAGCAACTTTTTCACCACAAAGCATATGAATGAAGTAGATAAATATCAGTAAACAATATCAAGAATCCACAACTTTAACACACTTAACACAATAATTTTATTGCGAAAACCCTTTTTAGAGAGGAAAAAACACGGTGGGGATGACATTCACAAGCCCAATACTACAGTAAATGAGTTTGCCCTATTAGGAGTTATAAATACCCTTTCTGAGGGTTCACCTTGTTAGAAGTGATTAGTACACTTTTAGGAGTACAATAAGAGCACCTATGATCTACCTCTCTAGAGGATTTAAAACCTCGATAAAAAGCTACCATGTTAAAGGATTTACAAATAAGAACCTATTAAAGTTCACCTTGTTAGAGGATTTGGCCTGTTGCAACTGCTAGGGAAAAAAAGATAAGTGATCTGTTTGTAGCACCGATTTCTTATCAGATCCTATAAGTTATATGTACTTTGTAACTACTCTCTGCTTTCTGATTGCAACCTCAACTAGAAATCATAAAACCCTAATCACCCAAAAAAATCTTTTCAACATCAACAACTCTCTATAACTCTCTTTTTCAACGTGAGTAGTTCCCTTAAATAAACAACTTGCACCGCCTTAAAATTGATCTTCAAATTTCTTTCCTGAGATAACACGGTGTGTCAAATTGATAATCTTGATGAAAGAAATGATTTTTCATGACCACATTAGGTCAGGATTAGATCTGCAAGTTTATATCTCTAAGGTAGTCAAACACATTTTGACTCCTCCAATGCAACACCTCAAATTTGTCTTAAATACTTGCATCGATATCATAAATACCAATACATTGGATGTATAAACTTTATTCCACATCATCATAACATTAGAAATGCTTGCATATACTTTACCACTCACCGATCTGTGATCTACTGACCGGTTGATCAAGAACAGTGCTTTTATGTATATGGTATAGATAGGATATGGTGATAGCAATAGAAACTCTGACTGTTGTCAATAACTGGTTATATATGTTTTCTCTTAGCTGATACTCTATTGAAACATAAAAAAAAATATCTGAAGAAGATTGAATGTATATTGTTCTGAAGGTGATTTGGTATGTTTTGTTGGCATTATGATAAGTTTTGGAGGTGATATGCAGAGTGGTCATGAGTGGATGGATAATTAGTTGTCCTTGATGGTAATGTATTAAGATATCATGATTACAATGACCGATAAGAATTGTACATGATCGGTAAAGAAAAGATCAACTATGTATGTTGACTGGTGTTTAGGAAGATCAGTATTAGACAAATTGTGGTAACAGTTGAGTTGCGGAAAGGTTCAGATGTTACGCTTAGAGATATAGTATGTGTATGATATGAGGAATCTATGATTCAACCCACAACTTATTCAGTTGAGTAGTGATAGATTTTTGAGTGTCATAGACACTAAGACAGCTAGAACTCTTATACAGAGTATGAGATTTTAGTATACAAAAAATATTGTCATAACAAAATATCTATGGATCTTCCCATCCATCTGTATTGTTCCTTGTATTTGCATTTTCCTAGCCATCATTACTATTCCCTTGTCCTTGGTTGTTCTAGGTGTCATTGTATTCCTTGTTCTCCCATTCACTGTTGTATGTAGTCTCTTGAAAATTTCCCCTGTTATCATCCTCTGGATTTGAGTTATGGATGATTGGTAGGCTGTGGTTTTGATCTCAAAAAAGGTTATCTTCTTGGGGTACATCGACAAAAGTGGCAAACTGAATGTCTCTTTTGTATATGATCATTGCACCTTCTTTCACCAGTGATAAAAATATTTCTTCTGGCACCTCTATCCTTACAGAAACCTTAGAGACAATATTAAAGTATGTGAGTTTAATAAAAACTTAGTAAGATCTTGTTTCTTGGTTTGGAAGATCTCCTCATTTCTTTGTTTTCAAATGACCTAAAGGATTTTAGTAGCCAAAGAAAACCAAAAGATATTCATTTTCCAATCAAAATCTTCCACAAAGCTAGTAACAACTTCCTTCCAAGAGAAAAAATTGTGACAATTCCACAAGATGGGGCAACCAAAGAAATTGGACCAAATTTTATTAGCAAAAGAACATTCAAAAAATAGGTGTTCAAAGGTCTCAGGGAAGATGCAGATAGAACAACAAATATTTTGTTGACCAGAATGAGAAAGAAAAGATCCAACAACCAATTTCTTTAATAGAAGCAACCATTGAAAACATAAAACTTTTGGTGCAACTTGAGAATGCCAAAAAAATTCAGAGAAGAAGAGCCATCTAGAGTTAGTCCACTTGAGATTCCAGTTAAGGTTGATTGTGTTAATAATTCTAGCTCCTTCCTTAAGAATTTCATATATTTATTTACATGAGAAATCAAGTAGCCTTTTTCCATCATTCCATTTCATAAGATCAAACATCTGCACAAAGCTCAACATTTTACAAGGGAATTGTTTTCCTACACCTTTAGAGATCAAGGTGTATGTCTTTTTTTGGGATTTTGGGATGTTGAAAATATCTCTGATATCTTCCCATGGTCTCATTTTCTTGTACCTCAGTACATCCTATATAAGAGATATTCCTTTTTTATGCCAATTTTTTGCTAAACAACACTGGTTCAATGCAAGAGGTTTACCATTTAAGTATAATCCCCACCAAATAGATCTATCCAAAATTGCAAATGGAGGGTTTTTCCCAACAACACTTCTTGAACAAACTCGAGACTTGACCTAGCCCCATACCTTCCAGATGGTATGAAAAACCTTGGATCCAAAAACTTAAATCTCAAAGTCTCCAAATACAATGTCATGTAGAGGAATGCCTTTCCAAATTTTACCTTTTTAAATGTTTGATCTCTCAATGTTGTTTCTCACAAGGAATTTCCATGACTCATTCCATCTCAAAGCCTTTAGAACCCATTTACCTTCCAGTGCCAAACCTTGTGTCTTAAGATCCCTCAAACCAAGTCCTCCCATCTTTTTTGGAGTGCAACACCATTATCACTTGATACAATGTCTCTTTCTGTTTCCCATCCCATCAGACCACAAGAAGTCCCTCATGATTTTGTCTAATTTATTAATCTAACTGCTGGCCAGCATCTAAGAAGAAGCATAATAGACTGCATGTGAAGAGAGAACCTTCTGAACAACTTGTGTTCTACCAACCAGAGACAACATGTGAGATTGCCATTTGATATGTTTGTTCTCAATCTTATTATAGATCTATGCCCACATATCATTAATATAAGGGTTAATAGAAAAGGGTATGCCCATATACCTAATAATGGCAGAGGGACCTGACCACTACCATTCTCTATTTCAAGCCATATAGGTGAGCTTTATGTCCATCCCATCATATTGGACTTATGAGGAGCTATCTTGGCTCCCGATGCCATGAAAAACACTTGGAGCTTGTTTAGAATATTATCAAAATTTTCTTCCTCTAAGTCTATGAAAAGAGCAGTATCATCTGCAAATTTTTCAAAATGGAGGTCTTCATTGTTTGGTAATTGGAACCCCTTGACAGGTGGGCCTAGTTCAGAAGCCTTGAGAATAAAGGATAGAGCATCTAGAACAATGACATATAGTGCACGGGCCAGAGGGTATCCTTGTCTAATAGACCTTTCAAGTGATATGTGGTCAGATAGTTATCCATTTACATCAATCACAATTGAGGATTCTTTAAATATAATACTAACCCAATTGTAAAAGTATTTTGGGAAACTAAATGCCTCTAGCATTTTGAGAACAAAAATCCACTCGATTCTATCATAGGCTTTTTCAAAGTCAAGTAGAACCATAGCTACATTATGCCCATCCATTTTTTCCCAGTGCATGGCTTCCCAGCTGGTAATTAGATTATCCAAAATATTTCTTCCTTTAATGAATCTAGTTTGAGTGACTGACACCACATCTTTGAGAACCTCACTGATTCTTCTAGCCATGATTTTGGCAATATTCTTGTATGAGATGTTTAGTAATGTAATGGGCATCTAAGATTTATCACCATATTTGGGTAGGATTTTAATTAATCCTTTGTTGATATTGACCCCTAATGATCCTATTTCAAGAGCTTCCTCATACACTTCAAACAGTTCACCAGAAATTCATTCTTTATTATTTTTGTAAAATTCAGCAGGCAATCCATCAAGTCCAGGAGATTTATCATTTGCAAGAGATCCTATAGCTTCATCAATTTCTTTAAGGCTAATCCTTTTCTCAAGTTCCAAGGATTTTTTTTGGGACACCTTTCTTATAATCAACTTAATTCACCTATTCATTGTCTCAATGTTTTTAGTTTTGTGCTTTGAAGAAAAAAATTTCTTATAAAACTCTACAAAAGCTTTCAATGTGTCTTTGTTGTTTGTGGTAACTCCACCTTCTATCTAAATTCCATTGATATCTTCCCTGCTCTGTTCAGCTCTGATTAAATTGAAGAAGTACTTAGATCCTCTATCCCCATCTTTAATCCATCTAGCCTTGGCCCTAACTTTTTGTCCTTGGATTTTAAAATTTTTAATTCTTCTAAGCTTGGATTTGGTATTAATGAGGGAATCTTCCAGCTCATGATAATTTCCTTTACCCTAGAGTTGGATTTCAATTTGATTGATTTGGCTCTAATAAAAGCTTTCTTCTTGATTTCTGTCAAAGGCTTCCTTAGTTCCTACAATTTGGAACAAATTTATCCATACCTTAACCAATTGTTCCCATTTATCTCTTACAAATAGCTCAGAGTTGTAGAATTTGGAAAGAGAAGTAGTAGTCATAATGGCTTGGAGGGAGTCCTTGTTTTCCAGAACGAAAGTGTTTAGCTTGAAGATGCTCTTTCTTTTCAAATTATGATCTTGGATGAAATGTTCTTTAAGGGTAATGCATACATGGATGGGAGAGTGGTTAGACAAACTAGAAGGTGCTACTTCCACTAGGTTCTGACTAGGTTGATGGTTGAGACTGAATAATATTTTGTTAAAATAAATCCTATCGAGTCTGCAATACACCCTATTCTGATTGGCCTAATTGTTGCACCAAGTGAACCAAATGTTGTTGAACTCTTGCTTCATATTCTCTAGAGGATCACTGACTTGGAACCTTCTCTTTAATTTAGCCCAAAAGAAAAATTCATTTCCTTTCCAAATGTGTTTGTTACCTCCACATTTATCTTGTTTGTTCTCAATCATGTTGAAATCTCCCATGAAAATCCATTTACTATCTGGTAAGTTATTTGATAACCAATCCCATAGTTGAGCTCTTTCTCTATAATTATTAGGTGCATATATATTACAGACTCCCACATCTTGACTATTGTCTTTGAAAATCCCCCAAATAGCCCTCTAACACAGAGAAGTACATTTGTAATTATCTTATTAGTCCATTTATTTACTATGAGTATGGCCACTCCTCCTTTTCCTATACGATGTTCTAAAAAAATGCAATTGGTTTTGTTCCATATGAATTTGAGAGTATTATGGGCATGGTATCGAGTAACCTTGATCTCTTGTAAGAAAATAATATCATTATTATGAGTCTTATTGCACCAATTTCTAACAAGATAGTTTTTGTCAGGCATTTCTAACCCCCTAACATTCCAATTATGTATATTTATCATCGTAAGGTTTTGGGGGTAGTTTGGTTCTTGCATATAGTCTGTTGAAACATTTTGGGATTTATTTATTTTTTATTTTGAGATTTTTCCCACTGTTCCTTAGACTATTACTTCTTTCATATGTTTTTCTTTTTTCCTTTTTAGATACCACTTCTGTAAAACCATCTTCCTCCTTCCCTTGTTCACTCTGAAATAACAAGGATATGCTATCATTGTTGGAATAATGGAAGGGTGTGTACTGAGAGGGGAGGGGTGAATCAATACCCTTAAAAAAATTTACAATTTAAACCTTAGTAATCATTATGTGCATAACCGACCACTGTAGATTTTCTACTTCATGCATGCAATATCATAGCATAAATGTAAATACATGTAAACAAACATTGAAACATTCATGAAACTCATTTACACATGACACAAGTATTTGATAACACAAAAACCCTCATTAGAAGGTAAAAACTGTGGTGGGGATGAAACCCACAAAGATTAACTATCTGTAGAATGGAAGGTGCCTGTTAGGGCTACAAGTTGTGATCACTTATGATGATCTTACCATGTTAGGAGTAACATGTCAGACTTGTTAAGTCTACTCAGTAAAGAGATTTTAGCAACATAATGTATGTGTGCACTTGGTTAAGAGATTTACAAAAAGACTGTTAAGTCCACCTTGTGAAAGGATTTTGTTGTTTGCTACAATTATTAGAGAGTAACAAAATATATGACCTGATTGCTACAATCTCAAATTAATGATTACAAATCCATTAACTACGCAAAATCTATATCACCTTATTTTGATGGATAATACCTCTGTTCTGCTCGATAGCCTTGTATGTAGTTCTTTATAAACTAAATTCTCCTTTATCTATCCTTGTGCATGAAACTCTCTATCTGATCCATAGAAATCCTTGATGGCTACAATCATCTTATTCTTGATTGATCATTACATCTATACATACAATATTTGATCTAATTAGGTTTCACTCTTTTCTTGATAAACTCTAAGATCAAAGGTTTACAACTTGACCTTGATCTCCTAGTTTTCATGAATACAATTAGTTAACTAATTACATCCACAATTAACAGTTTTCTTGATCCACAAAAAATGGTTATCCAGCTAAGAAAAAATCTATTTTAAAGATTAAAGTGTTTTAGCTGATGTTTAGATGAGATCCTCTTTTTTTGGTGAAATGTTGTCTCTCGATGTAGATTGTTGCTCGGTGATGTCTTCGTATATTGGTACTCAGTGATGCCTTCGTAGACTGGTGCTCGGTGATTTTTCTTGGTTGATATACTGCTCGGTGATAGTGTTATCGCTCAGTGTTCAAAACATCTCGGTGATCATTACGCTCGATGAATGTTGTCACTCGGTGATCATGACCGACTGACCAAAACTGTCTACTTATATACTAATGACAAATTTTGATCCTTTATGTATTATCAATCTCCCCCTTTGGTATTAGTATCAAAAATTGATATGTACATTATATACACCAAGTGTTTTACCTTTATAATGACTCCCCCTATGTGCATGCCTCGATATGTAGATACAATGTATGTACATGTTTCCCCCTTTTTGAAAGTAATAACAAATATGTAGAACTTATAGCTTGTCCAAAATGTGTGAATGAGATTGCTAAATGGATACCATCAACTTTTCCCATTTCTCCTTCAAGTGTTCTAGGGTCATTTGCTCCAAAGTGATTTGAGCGTGCATGTCATATATGCTTTATGTTACTGACATCTCTCCGGTGGCAATTAGATTCTTTGTTGTAGTCATGTGTGTTAATAGCAATGTGAGATTCGGTAGTAACATGACCTATAGCTCAGTTACTTCATCTATGACTTTTCTTTTTGCCTTTCGTATTTCAAGTCTTAACCGTTTAGATTCAAAAATCTTTTCATAATGAAGTTGGAATGCACTTGGGTCGGTTGATAGACTTGGTGCACTAGCATTTAGATCTTCATCTATCTTATCTATCTGTTCACTATGCTCAGTAATGAAGTTCTCTAGAGTGCACAAATTTTAAACTAAGGTAACCACTTCTGAAATAATAGGTTCTAATGTAGCTACTAGTTCAGAAAGTTTCACCTTATTCACTGCCACTTCTTGGCTGATTTTCTTGGTGAGTTTGTATTGACACTTCTCTTCTGCTCATTCTTCAATGACCTTCTCAGCATGTACATTCTGTGTGGTGATTGCCTCTGTCAGAATTGCAAGTTGATCAATAATGGGTTCAGTTTGATCAATCTTGGTGTTAGGCACTACTTGCAATATAATTTCCTTTATTGTTTCCAGGGCTTGTGAATTTATGTGCTCATGTATGAGCTTGTCTTGTAGTGCTTTTCTTTTACATAGC
Organism: Thuja plicata; assembly: GCA_018584345.1. Taxonomy (NCBI): domain Eukaryota; kingdom Viridiplantae; phylum Streptophyta; class Pinopsida; order Cupressales; family Cupressaceae; genus Thuja; species Thuja plicata. Next base: position 356,174 of record MU223528.1, on the reverse strand, counting down.
TCCCCATATCTTGTTAGGGACTCAGGATCAAGTGTTTTTGGATCATAGTCGGGTATGTCTACGATCTCATCGAGTGTAACTGGTGCTTTTATTCCTTTCTTGTTCTTGTTCTTGTTCTTGCTCTTGTTTTGAATGTTTCTTGTAGTAGGGGAATGAGGTATTATAGCAAGAGCCTTTTGTTGCTCAGTTTCTATCATTGATTTCTTGGGAGGTGTGGTTCCTTGGCTAGGGTGCTTGGTTTGTACCTTTTGGTTGGTTGTAGACATCTCTACTTCAACTTTTTCTCGAGCTACAAGCTTGTTTGCCTCTCTAGTGTTCTCGGTGGGTGCATCATATGGTTTTTTCTCTCCACGGGTATTTGTCTTCTCCCCTTTCTCATCACCTTTTTCCATTGGTATGTTTACTTCAGCCTCAGGTGGTGTCTGTTGTGATTCAGTCATTATATTGAATTCTTGCATCAAGTAAGGCATATTACTTGGTACAAGTGTTTGTGCAACATCAACAATGTCCTATTCATTTGTTGGCTCGGTGGCTTTAGTGATACTTTCATTAGCCTTGGAATCATCATCAGGATCCCCTTGAGTGATATCTTGTACAGTTATAACCAGTGTTTCCCCTAATGATTTCAATATATCAGGAATACATGACCTTAAGTCAACAGGATTGACATCCTCGGTGTTGTTGATGAATATGCGCTCAGGGCTCGGTGTGGCCTCCTTCTCCTCGGTGTGAGAAGTCTCAGTTATAGCCAGTACCTTCTCAGGTGGATTAAATATTTGAGTACAAATCTTATTGCTCTCTATGTCAATATCTTCTAACTTGTTTTGCAATACTTTGTATCCTCTGGATTTTGCAAAAAATTTACTGGTGTACTCCCTCATGGTTGATTCAATTTATTCAACTGAGTAATTGGGCATCAATGTAACTATGGATCTCTCTCTCACCTATTTCTCCATGTGCAATTCATATGTCCATCTAGCTGATATATTGTCTTGTAGCTCCTATGGAATATGATTTCCAAATTGTATGGATACATATTTGTAAGCTACCATCATCTTAATGATTGCCTCTTCTATTTTCTTCTGATCCTCGGTAGACAAAGTTCCCCATTGTCTAATCTTATGATGTTGTATATTGTCTGTGTTGATGATTGACTCTGCAATTTCATCATTATTTTTGGTATTTTTGCATTTTTTGCTTGGATTCTTTATTCTCTTCCAGCTTCTTCAGTGTCATACTTGTCTTCTCTTCCTCTTACATATTTGATTTTTTGTCTCGGTGCTATTTTCTCGATTGAGGCTTTTCTTTTCTGATATGTTCTTACAGTGCCTTTCTTTAATGGTGGTGAGTCTACCTTTGTTGTTTTGTTCCTTGTCCTATATGCAGTCGTTACTTCAGTGACTTTTGTTTTCTTGGCCCATGGTAGCTCTGCATCTGATTCCTTAGACTCTGAATCACTTAACTCTTTACTTTCACCGATGGGTGATTGTTCCTCAATGATGTCTACTAGTTGTTCCAATTCTTCACCAGTTACCAAAATTTCTTTTGAAGTGTATTCACCATTCGTGTTTTCTTCTTTCCTATTTTCTTGACTACTAAACCAGTCTTAATTCTTGACTTGGCTTCCTCATATGTGCCAAATCTGCTTAAAGATTTGTCAACTAGTTTGTTCAGTAGGACTTCAATAGTTCTTGTAGCCAGATCTATGTCAATTTCATAGTCTAATGGTGGTAACCATGTTGTTCTTGGGTTGGCAGGTTTAATGAGTTTTGTGTTAGTGTTAACTACAAATATCATTGTTGTATTGTTCAACTAAATGGGCTGGGATTCTCATCCTCTTCTGCATCCTATTCTTGAATGATGTAAAGTATGCATCCAAGAGTGGTATGAAATTATCTTCTAGTGATTTAATGTAATCACTAATCTGTGTTGCGATAGGTCGGTTGGTGTCTCAAGTGACATTACCGAGGGAAAGAAAGAAATTATAGAAGTAAAATAATGTGCACATCAATAGGGAACTAAACATACATGTAGTAGATCAGGCTAATCTAATTGTTCTCATGTTTTCTTCAAGTTCTTTCAGTAGCAGCTCGGTTAGATCAAGTTGTATTCCCTTCTTCACTATTTTGTATGTAGTGTTGACTGCTCCACAAGCAACTTTGTTTAATCTGTTGGCTTGAAATATTTTATATCCAATCACATGCGCACCAAATTTCATTTCAGGGTCAGTGATTGAATTGATTTTCAGACATCTGTCATCCCATTCGGCCCCAGTTAACTTTTCAATCTCAGGGCGAACAGGGTGTCTTAGGGCTTTTGCTTTCTTGGTTATCAGGTATCCAGTCATTGTGTGAATCACATCCTTTGTGATTGGCTTGGGTTCATATAACCACATCTTTTTTTCATGCACTCGACTAAGCACAATGCAAATCCATTCCATTTTGAAATATTTTGGGAATAGTAGGACATTGGTTAACCCTTTCACTTCAATGTGCTTGTACTTGTCCCTTAGGTTACCATCCTTGCATAGATTCTTATAATCTTCCTCAAGCTCAAAGTCTCCAATCTCTGCAAATTTGCATAGGATGTATGCACAGATGTCTTTAACCAGTAAAACCCTAGGCGGGATACTAAAAAATGCTCCTTTGTCATCGATTTGAGTAGCAACCTAAGGGAAGATCTTGTAGTTAGGTTCCTCATAGGTTGAGTTCTTTATTAAAATGACCTTATTGTCCTTTTCCATCTTGATCTTTGAGGTTCGTGAAGTGGATACAATTGTTCATTAATTTAGGCCTTCTTCACAAATAACCTGTTAACTTGGTGAGTCTAGCGACTCACTGGATGTTTGCTGTGAATGCTTGAAATCTATTAGAGTAGCTTTGAAAGTGTTGTGAATCGCTCTGTAATGTAGTCGCTCTAAATCTCTCTTCTTCGCTCTGCAATTTTATTTTTAACGTTGGGTGAACTAATGAGTTCATGTTGCCCTTTTTATAGAAAAATAACCTGAGTGATGCATTAAATACTTCACCTACCACTCGGTCGATGAAACAAAGATGCTCAGTCAACACACCAAAGTCTTCAGCTCAGTGAGTATACAATGCTCGATATATAGTGTCAACTCGGTTGTCTTTCACATGTTCTCCGACATGCAATTTATGCTCGGTTCATATTGACCGACCAGACTAGATTCAAAAAACATAACATGCAATACCATAGTGCATCTTCATTCATGCTAATTTGGGATATTCTCAATGAATATGGGAACTGATGTAAAATACAGCTTTGTAGAGTGCAATTCCATACTTACTTGTATTACTTAGGCGGGGGTGGTGGAATCACCTGATCCATTGGACGAGGTGTCACCAACTGTAGTGCTTGGTCCAACATTATCATTGTTTGAAGCTCTTCTCCACATTTGATTTCTCATTGTAATGATGTCTTCAATAGTATTTCCATTTGCAAAAGTGCTTGACTTTGTCACTCAGTCTTTGCAGTCCTTACTTAAGTGACCAACCTTATGACAGTGTAAGCATGTCATTCCAGGGTTAGTCTAGTTTCTAGATCTTCTTATCCATTTCCTCATATAGTTAGTAGCTATCTGTCCATATCTACCACATGTTGTGCAATTTACCCAAGTGTTGGAATCCCAAATATGTGTATTACTGACTCATCTCGGTTGATATGCATTTTCTTGTTCTTTAGGTTTCCAAACTTGCTTTATCTTTTTCCTGCATTAATGAAATGTGTGGCCATGCATGTTTCAAGTAGGACAATGTTTTTCCATGTAATATTTATTCTTTGGTTTGTTCATCTTATATCTTCATTCATGTTATTTGTGTCCATGCTTGTTATAGTTATAACAATTACCTGTGAATGTAGAGGTAGTTTTAGGAATACCTTTTGCTTTGCTCTTGCAAAGATTTGATGTGTGGCCTGGTTTTCCACAGTGATTACATGAATGCTTCTTTGGTCTTGGATTTGTGTAGAAATTCCTTTGATCATCTTGGTTTGATGATTCTCCATGCTCGATATACCCTAAACCAGTATTGTTGTTGAGTCTTCTTTGTCCATTCAAAAATTCATCCATTCTTTTTGCATTGTCTTCAGCTTTCTTGATCATATCATTATGTTGTTGTTGAATCTTCACTTCATGCTTTAGTTTCTCATTTTCTTCTTTTATTTCACCAATAGCTTCCAATTTTCCAGCAAGTACCATGTTCACTCGATTGGCCTCATGACTCATAAAAACTATTTGATTGGTGATCTCAAGGTGATGTTCAGTAAGTCTCTGTATCTTAGATTCTTTCTCTTGCAACTTTTCAGTAATCTTTCTCTTTTCATCAATAGCCAAAGTTATTTATTGTTCAGCTTGTCTTGCATTATTCATCACATCAATCATTCTTACCATTTGTGTCTCTTGACCTATCTACAATACTTTCACTTGTTCAGTCAGATGTTGATTGATTTCATTTAGATCTACAATGGTTCCTTTAGATGTGTTAGATATGCTACCAGATCCAGATGAATCAAATAGGTCAGGTATCTCTTCTTCGTGATAGTCATTTTCTTTGTAGCGAGATGCCATGAATTTTATTTTAGCCAATAACTCTTTCAGTTTGTTTCTTGCCTCTTTGTATTGCTCAAAGAAAATTTGTATTTGCAACTTCTGATTCTCAATATTTTTATCAAGCTTATACCTTTCCATTGTAAGATCTTTTCTCTCAAGTGATTAAACTTTTCCAAATAAGAGAACTAGCTCTGATACCAATTGTTGGAATAATGGAAGGGTGTGTACTTAGAGGGGAGGGTGTTAGTAATAACTAAGAGGGGGGGGTGTGAATCAGTGACCTCAAAAATTTATCCTTCAAACTTAACCACCAATCAATAAACCTCAGATTATTATGTCCCTACAAGATGCATTCCATGAAATACTAATAATGATTAACTGTTTGTCGGTGTTCTCTGTCAATCCTTATTCTTTCTTGATTACCGATAAATAGTATAACTATTTACCAAAACTCAGTAAATAAGCAAAGTATACCGATCAATCCAATGTAAACTATGTCAGATGCAAAACAATAAAGAAATGAATCCTACACACATAACACATGAATTTTTAATGTAGAAACCCTATTAGGGGAAAAACCACTAGGACCGGTACCCCAAATTTTCACTCTTCTAAAGTGAGCCCTGTTAGGAGCCAACCTGTTAAAGGTTACAAACACACGGTTAAGTGCGACCTTGTTAGAGGATTTTATACATAAAAGTTGTCACTTAGTATCGGTCATCTATTGCTACCATCCTTGAATCAGCCTCCTTAGACTGTCAATAGGTATCGGGCAAGTCCAATGATACTTTCATGAATCAACCTTTTTGGCACTCCTTGGGATGTACCTTAATATATAGAAGACTTTTAAGTCCTACTCGGTTAAGAGACTTGATGCTTCAATGGTTAAACTGAAACACTATGACTTGTTCATGATGCAACTTTGAATTGTAGATTTTCAGATCTATTTAAGTACAATACCTCTCTGATCAATGTATCAATTCAATTCTTTGTGCTCCACACTCTCTGCTCTGTGATGTTGTGCTCACTGTTCGTTGGTGTCTGCAAAATTCCTTAGCTCTCCTTCAACTTGATTGATTAGGACTGTATGAATTTTTTCTTCATCAGTTTGTCTTCAGCATCCTCTTTCTATTCACTCCCCTTAATCCCATTCGTAAATGAATTAAGCTTGTCTCTTATATAGACATGATATTCACTGTTTCTTGATTCTTGATTCTTGGCATGAAAAATAATCCAGCCAATTAGATTTAAAGCATAACTCCTGATTTGTCTCGTAATTATCTTCTTGCCAACAGTCCAAATCATCTTTAAATCAATCACTTAACTCTGGTCGAATAAAACAAAGAAAACAACCAGTTAAGTCTATCTTTATCTCTTTCCATCTAGATATTTTATCATTTTCTGAACTCTCTGTTCCGTCGGTCACCTCTATAGTTAGTTGTCGGTGACAACTGACAGTTTCATCGATGAGACTCTAGTTAGCTTCGTGATCTCCATCCATCGGGCATCATTGGAATTTTACTCGTCGGGCAACCTTCTAACTTTTCTTGTCGAGCATCTTGTAGTTTTGCTTCGTCAGGCAACATTATACTTTAGCTCGCCAGGTATCATTGTGACTGTTCTTCTTTGCTCTGACCATCAGTGTGTACTCAATCGGTGTTGTTTGTCACTAAGTGAATACTTGACTTTTATGCATTACTGAAAGCATAACCTTTGTTCCATTTATTCTATGAAGTCTTTGGCATTATGTACATGACCATACAGATGATATCAAGTTGACATCAATGACAATACAATACATTGATTCAATGCCTTGCATTATCTTCAACTTAACATTATCAAACATTCAATTAGTTACATGTCATTAATCTCTCCCTTTGGAATTGATGGAAACATACTATATTATCACACTATACTATTTCTAATACAATATGTAATACAGTAGTTGAGATTCATCAAACTACCAATCTTTTTATTCTGATAACCGATAAATGTATGAGCATCGGTAAGCTCTGTTTTAGCTTAGATTTGATTCTTGCAGCTCTCTGTCTTCTGATGTATTGTGTCCTTTCCTTGTGTCAATTTCTCTCCCTTGACTATTCTCTCTCTTTTGATGTCTTTTTCTCTTGTCATCCAACTCTCCCTTTGTATAATCTTTCCATACAATTTTCTCTCCCTAATATTATGATCTCTCCTTGCTGGAATAATGTGACAATGAATAATCTTTCTCCCTTTTCTGAAGAATGTGATAACATGGATAATCTCTCTCCCTTTGACAACAATGCCAAACAAATATCTCACATATATCTTACATTCATGTCAAACAATCTTTTCTCTCCATCCATAATATATTCCTTGAATTTCCCTTATCCGTCATCAATACAACAATATGCTCTGGTGCTCGGTTCTGATATATACCTGTCTATATATAGATGTAGCTTTGAAGTTCATCTCTTTGCTTGCATCAACATTAATGATATTCTAATAATATGTAGGTTGATGCAGCCTTCAGTCATTTTACTAACTGGTAGACAAGGGTTTGACCCCTAGTCTCTTTCTCAAGTACTCAAATGTATCCTTGGGTAGTGGCTTGGTGAAGATATTAGCTAATTGTTCTTTGGATTGCACATACTCAAGTATCACTTCCTTTGCTTAAACTTGTTCTCTCAAATAATGATACTTGATGGCAATGTGTTTAGTCTTTGAATGCATGACTGGATTCTTGGAAATGTTTATTGCATTGGTGTTATCATAATAGATAATCACTGGTTCTAAGATCTTTATATGCATACCTTCCAATTATTGTTTGATCCATGCAATATTTGAGCAATTTGCAGCAGCAACTACATACTTTGCTTCTGTAGTAGACTGAGAGATGCATCCTTGCTTCTTTCTTATCCATGTGACAACTTTGTCACCCATAAAAAATGCTCCTCCAGTTGTGCTCTTCCGGTCATCAAGATTTCCAGCCCAATCAGTGTCGGTAAACACCTTAAGTTCAAATTTTCCTTCTCTTCTATACCATAAGCCACACTCCTTGGTATTCTTTAGATATCTTAAAATTCTTTTCACAACAGTCATATGTGATTACCTGGGGTTAGCAGAAAATCTAGCAACAATTCCTACTGCATGTGCAATATCTGGTCTAGTGTGTACAACATACATGAGTTTTCCAATCATTGATCTGTACAAAGTCTAATTTACCTCTGTTGTCTTGTCCTCCTTTGTTAGCTTACATCCAGTAGCCATCAATGTTCCAACTGGTTTGGAATCTTCCATCTTGAATATTTTCAGGACCTCTTTAATGTATTTGGATTGTGTAATGAAAATACCTTCACTTTATTGAATGATTTGTAGACCAAGAAAGAACTTGATCTCTCCAAACATAGACATCTCAAACTCTTTGCTCATCTCATTAGAAAATTATTTACATAGCATATCATTGCCTCCAAATATGATGTCATCTATTGGAAACACTGAGAGGGGGGGGGGGGTGAATCAGTGTTTA
>MU223528.1:284263-341560 GCA_018584345.1 Thuja plicata | reverse complement strand
TATATATATATATATATTACTGAATAGACGCGACTATAAACAAGACCTTAGTCGGCCCAAAAATAACATTCACAATGCTTCCAAACAAATTGGCTTAAGTGTGTTTACAATAATGTTTAGTACATGATTACAAACTTGTTACAATAGGCGCTTAGCCTTTACATAACAAAAGATTACACGCTAATAAAAAGCCTGAAGTTGGCTCCATACTCTGTATTCTGAACTACTAGTGTACTTGTTCTTTTTGTAACTTATCCGTACTGACATTCCATACCATGCATGTATAGGGTAAGAATAAGAACACATCATAGAGCTTATGTATGAAGGTGCTTAGTCTAGATCGACCGTATGCACATGCGCTGGTGCCCTGATCATCTGTGTATCTCTGTTCTGTGTTGTCTTCTATACTTAGTCAATTTCCACTAATAAGTTTGTTGTCAAAACTTCATATGACTTTGTTGCCATAATGACAACACAAAATAAGTCATATACTACCTGGGAGTCAGCTTTCCAACAGTCATCAACAAATATTTCAGCAATCAAAGTGTTAGCATCAGTATCTTCCTTTAAATAAAGATTACTGTTTTCACTAGTCCTTACAAATCCAATACTTATAAGATAGGAATGAAGTCGTTCATACCAAGCTCTAGGAGCTTGTTTCAATCCATACAAGGATTTTTGAAGTCTACATACCATGTTTCTCTTGTCTGGATTGACAAACCCTTCTGGTCACTCAATGTATACCTCTTTTGAAGTGAGCCCTGTTAGGAGCCAACCCTGTTAAAGGTTACAAACACACGGTTAAGTGCGACCTTGTTAGAGGATTTTATACATAGAGGTTGTCACTTAGTATCAGGCATCTATTGCTACCATCCTTGAATTGGCCTCCTTCTTAGACTGTTAATAGGTATCGGGCATGTCCAGTGCTACTTTCACGAATCAACCTTTTTGGCACTCCTTGGGATGTACCTCAATATATAGAAGACTGTTAAGTTCTGCTCAGTTAAGAGACTTGATGCTTCAATTTTTAAACTGAAACACTATGACCTGTTCATGATGCAACTTTGACTTCCATATTTTCAGATCTATTTAAGTACATTACCTCTCTGAACAATGTATCAATTCAATTCTTTGTGCTCCACACTTTCTGCTCTATGATGTTGTGCTCACTGTTTTTCGGTGTCTGCAGAATACCTTAGCTCTCCTTTAGCTTGATTGATCAGGACTGTATGAAGTTTTTCTTCATCAGTTTCTCTTCAACATCCTCTTTCTATTCACTCCCCTTAATCCCATTCGTAAATGAATTAAGCTTGTCTCTTATATAGACATGATATTCATCGTTTCTTGATTCTTGGCGTGAAAAACAATCCAACCAATTAGATTTAAAGAATAACTCCTGATTTGTCTCATAATTATCTTCTTTCCAACTGTACAAAACATCTTTAAATCAATCACTTAACTCTGGTCGAATAAAACAAAGAAAACAACCAGTTAAGTCTATCTTTAGCTCTTGCCAGCTAGATATTTTGTCATTTTCTGAACTCTCTGTTCCGTCGGTCACCTCTGTAGTTAGTTGTCGGTGACAACTGACAGTTCCGTCAGTGAGACTCTAGTTAGCTTTGTGATCTCCGTCCGTCGGGCATCATTGGAATTTTACTTGTCGGGCAACCTTCTGACTTTACTCGTCGGGCATATTGTGGTTTTGCTTCATCGGGCAACACTATAGTTTAGCTCGTCAGGTATCACTGTGACTGTTCTTCTTTGCTTTGACCGTCGATGTGCACTTCGTCGGTGTTGTTTGTCACTAAGTGAATACTTGACTTTTATGCATTGTTAAAAGCATAACCTTTGTTCCATTGATTCTTTGAAGTCTTTGGTATTATATACATGACCATACAGATTATATCAAGTTGACATCAATGACAATACAATACCTTAATTGATTTAATGCCTTGCATTATCTTCAACTTAACATTATCAAACATTCAATCAGTTACATGTCATCAGACGGGTGAATCAATACCCTTAAAAACTTTTACAATTTAAACCTTAGTAATCATTACTTGCATAACCGACCATTGTAGCTTTTCTACTTCATGCATGCAATATCATAGCATAAATGTAAATGCATGTAAACGAAGACTGAAACATTTACAAAATTCATTTACACATGAGACAAGTATTTGATAACGCAAAAACCCTTGTTAGAAGGTAAAAACTATTTTGGGGATGAAACCCACAAAGCTTCACTATCTACAGAATGGAAGGTGCCCATTAGGGATACAAGTTGTGATCACTTCTGATGATCTTACCTTGTTAGGAGTAACATGTCAGACTTGTTAAGTCTACTCGGTAAAGAGATTTTAGCAACACAATGTATGTGTGCACTCGGTTAAGAGATTTACAAAATACTGTTAAGTCCACCTTGTGAAAGGATTTTGCTCTTTGCTACAATTGTTAGAGAGTAACAAACTATATGACTTGATTGCTGCAATCTCAAATTGATGATTACAGATCCATTAAGTACACAAAATATATATCACCTTGTTGTGATGGATAATACCTATGTTTTTCTCGGTAGCCTTGTATGTAGTTCTTTATAAACTGAATTCTCCTTTATATGTCCTTGTGCATGAAACTCTCTGTCTAATCCATAGATATCCTTGATAGCTACAATCATCTTATTCTTGATTGATTATCACATCTATATATATAAGATTTGACCTAAGTAGGTTTCACACTTTTATTGATAAACTCTAAGATCAAAGGTTTACAACTTGACCTTGATCTCCTAGTTTGCATGAATACAATCAGTTAACTAATTACATCCATAATTAACACTTTTCTTGATCCACAAAAAACGGTTATCTAGATAAGCAAAAAAGCTATTTTAAAGATTAAAGTGCTTTAGCTAACATGTGGGTGAGATCCGCTTTTTTCGGTGAAATGTTGTCTCTTGGTGTAGACTGGTGCTTGGTGATGTCTTCATATACTGGTGCTCGGTGATGTCTTCATAGAATGGTGCTCGGTGATGTCACTTGGTTGATATACTGCTCAGTGATAGTGCTATTGCTTGGTGTTCAAAACATGTCGGTGAATGTTGTCGCTTGGTGATCATGACTGACCGACCAAAACTGTCTGCTTATATACTAATGAAAACTTCTAATACTTTATGGATTATCAATCATTAGGAGAGATAATTTATTTACCAAAGGAATTTTGTTTCATACTTCCTTCATCACCTTCTTTTTGTAGAGACTTGGAAGGCATGTTGTCAGGGCATACGTCACCCTTTTCAACCAAGTGTTGTTTTAATTCTTTAAGGGCATTATTATTTCTGATTTCGGATAGAGCTATTTGTTGGGAATTTTGACAGAGAGAATTATCTTCATTTACTTTCTCTCTAGGCACAAGGATGTATTGAGGGCGATAAGCAAAAGGGTTCTGAACATCTTCATTCGGGGTAGCCATTTGGATTACAAACTCATCCTCGAAGAGAGGATTAGACAAGGACACAAATTTATCCAAGTGAGAGTTTAGGGTTTCTCTACCATTGTCTTTGTTACCTTTAGGATTGCAATTATCTTGCTCATTATTGTTATTAATGTCTCCATTCCCTTTATTAGGGTTAACCGTGGCATCTTTGCCCTTAGGCATGACGGGAGGATATTTTTTATTCATGGCTTCTTCATAAAAATTCCTATGCACATTCTTTAAAAGGGGGCAATCTCTTCTGTTATGGCCATTAAGCTTGTAGTGGAAGCAAGCTCCAATGTCCTCAAGTTTGACGATGGGCCAATTCCATTTTTCTCCTTTAATGTCGAGGGAGATTTCATCAGGGAAGAGAACTTCAGGATTAAGGATGACCAAGGCCTGAGCGTTTAGGTGAGGCAAGGTGACTTTGGCTTCTTTGACTTGGAGAACTGAGCCAAGAGGCTTAAGGAGATGGGGGATGAATTGCCAGAATTCAGGTTGCACATTTCTAATTTCTATCCAGTATGGAGAAGAACGAGTTATGACATTTTCAGAGTTACAACTAGGAGCCAAGGGAGGGCCCTGAACATAATCTGCCCTACATTCCAAAAACCTTTACTTAAAACTTTTTCTTGCATCGCATGATTCTTAAAGAAAATGACAAATAATCCTTTTTGCACCATTCGGCTGAAGCTAACCATTAAACCCTATTTTTTACCCCAAACATTTCCAATCCAATCATCCAAAAATTTCCCAGCAGGAAAAAATTTCATATTCATACAGAAGAAAAAATGGCGATATTTTTAAACCAAGACTATTCAGATTTAATAGCATTTACCATTTTGGTGTTTGGAGAGAGAGAGAGCGAGGATCTTAGGATTGACGACGGGGTCTTACCTTCCTCTCCTCCATCTTTCTCCCTTGCAACACATTCTGTTGCACATCCATTATTATCTCCTTTTGGTCGATGTCCATCAGCTCTGGTGAACTTTCTTCCATGATCCTCAACTACCTCAAAACTGTGCTGACTCTGGTAGAACCGTTTCCTTAGTCACAACCATTTTGTAAGAGGGATTGATCGGCTCGCTGAATGCATTTTATTTCTTTTCTTCTGCCTTTTTTTATTACCACTATGCCCGATTTTTCCATCATTAATAACTCCTGCATCCATCAGGAAAACTCGTGGCAAATCAACAAAAATCTAACACTAAGTGTATGTCATCAACGACAATCAAAGGCACCCACAAGCGAGCCAGAGCCGAAGCGGTGGAGAAATAATGAAAAGACGAGCAGAGAGAAATACACACAAGCATAAAAACAAGAAACAAAAAACCACGGGAGAACGAAGAAAAGAAAAGAAAAATGAAAAAGGAGAAATAAAGGCACTGAGAACAAGGACCACAAAAGCCGCCACAACAGCCATACGAAGGAGCCATGGGTCCTACTATAGAAGAATGACACGACCTCCAAGATCCTCGGTCCAACTTGCAGACTTCAACTTGTAGAGCATATCATCTCAGAAATAAACACATTCAAACTTCAAAATTTGAGTTCTTTTTTTTTCTCGCAATCTTGATCGGTATATTCTTGATGCCCTAGCTATCTCTTCTTCGGATATTGAGAAATATATATACATATTAGTAAATAATATCAATTTGGAATATATATATATATATATATATATATATATATATATATATATATCACATTCAAATTGAAAGTAATAAGATAATCTTCTAAGAGAGAAATTATCTATCATATTCAAATTAGGAGATCAATATGAAGATATAATATTCTAGAGAGAAATTATCTAAGACATACATATATCTTTTAAGATCAACCTTGGTTAGATAAGATTCTATTGTGAATTTATCTAATATATACATAAAATTAGAGAATTACATTCTCAAGTGATCAATCAACAACAAATAGCTCTCCACCTCTTTTAGATGATTGTACTTAAATATTAATGTTTATGAAACTTGAAAATTTATACATTATGAAATTTATATGAGATAATATAATTTTTTAAAAATAATTTTCTCTTTTAAAATTAGCTAGGTATATTGCTTTCACTAGACACCAACATACTAAAATCCACTCACGATGTACATTTTTATTTATTTATTTAATAAAAATAAAAAATAAAAAAAATCCACTCATGATATACGTTATTGCCAAGTATTATTATAGTTATTATACCTTGTGTCCCACTAGAATATTCCCCTTCACTCACACACACCACGCTAAAACCCAACTAACGTTCTTCCTAGTTATTCATTGCATTCGTCCCTTTAGAGGGGGCAGACGTACTCTGTGCAGACAAATCAGTTATCATTTCATTCCTAATCTCTGACTCTTTGTATCATTATTACTATTACACTATATTTTTGTCTTCCTCAATATTGCATATTAGTATTACTCTATTTAATTATTTGTTTATTTTCACTATAATTATTATATTATTAAATGTACTTTAAGATATTTTTAAATATGTAAAATATAATTTTATTGTCATAATAAATTATGAAGTGTGGTTTGAATTGGTGGATAATATAATACTATTATACTATATTTTTGTGTTGTGAGTATATAATTGAAACACGTTACTACGATTTCTACTTGTCATAATTAGTTATAATTATAATTATATATGCAAATTTAATTTTAATTTTATTATATAAAAAAATATATAATATAGTAAATATTTTAGAATAAATTCAACTATACTTGGTCAAATGAAACAAGTGCCACGTAATGACTAAGTATTTGCCTATAATTAATTATTGTTATAATATTGATATAATTTAATTAAGTATAATAATTTTCAATTATATTAGAAATAATAATCTAATAATAATATGAATTTAAATTAGTTAGATAAATAAATAATAGATAAGTAGGATATATTTTCCACAAGTCAAATTGTGATATTACTATCAGAATTTCACTCTGTAGTTTTTGAGTCAAACTTATTGACCCATGTTTCACGAATATAATTATAAAATTAATATAAATTTAAAATAAAATTTGAAATTGTCATCAATAAATAAAAATTAATAAAACAATAAAACATTTTAATTTAAAAGCTATATAAAACTAAACATATTTAATATATTTATTTAAACATTAATACATTTGAGATAAATAAGAAAACATATTTAATATATTTATTTAAACATTAACACATTTGATATAAATAAGAAAAACATATATATAATATAAACAATAATACATCTTACAATGCATTGAGATATTCATATAATTATTAGTTTTGCACCAATCAAGCAATCACTAAAATAAAACCAAACATTAATTTATGAAATAAAAAAGTGTCAATACTTATACACTCAAATACATTATAAAAATATATATATAAATTAAATACAATTAGAAACTATATATATATATATATATATATATATATATATATATATATATGAATGATAATATAAAAAATAAACTTAAATTTATAAAAATTAAATCAAATTTTCATATTTAAAACAAAATAAGTCAAATGAAATTTTGAATTAGGTTATATTTGAATTTATTAAAATTAGGTTGACACTCTTTAAAATAATTTGATTTATAAAAAATTTATTATTTGAAAATTTTATAAGTAATATTTTAAAATATGATAATAGCCAATATCTAAAAAATAAGTAATTTAATTTATATTTCTTTATTTTTAATTCTTGGACTATTATGATAAAGTGCTTATCTAATTGATATTTTTTAAATCATTATAGAGAATAATCAATTAATTATATTAAAGTTTCTTCTTCCTAACCAACCTAAAAAACATTCATATTCTAATCATGATATACAATTTAAAGACAATTTCAAATATTTTATATGCTAAACTCTAATATTATATTTAAGATTTTATACTTAATGTGATGGCTTCTCCTGTGAGTTTTACAACCTGACCAGCATAAAGTGTATCTCGAAGCCTACCATAACAAAAGTTTGGGTGCTATTATTAATAAAGGAAACATCAAATTCATACCTAAAGCCAGTGACCCCGAAGATATCTGTAACTAGAGACCCATCACCTTGTTGAATGTTTCGTACAAAATCATTGGTAAAGCTTTGGCTCTTAAGATTAGACACCTCCTCCCGCTGATTATCCGCCCTGAGCAGGCTAGTTTCATTAAATCCAGATATATCCTTGACAACATTATTGTTGTATGGGAGGGAATGTAATGAGCTCGTCAATCCAAACAACAGACTTTGTTTCTCAAAATTGATTTTGCCAAAGCTTATGATCGCATTGAATGGCCTTTCATTCTTGCCATGCTGCAAGCTATTGGTTTTGGTCCCAATTTTTTGCAGTCTGTTGAGATGCTTTTTGGTGATGCCTTTGTGTGCATAACTATCAATGGCTCGCAGTCTGACACCTTTGGGCTTAGGTCCATTCGCCAGGGTTGCCCTTTGGCTCATGCGTTATACATGCTTGCTGCTGAGGGTTTTGGTTACCTATTGGCCAACTCTATTTCCTCTGGATTAGTTTGAGGCATCTCTCTTCCGAATTCCTCCTCCCAGCTTGTCAATGGTCATTTTGCAGACGATTCCTTTCTCACTCTCCTTGAGGATAAGGAAAATATTACTAATGCTCTGTAGTGTTTGAAGACTTTTTGTCAGGCCTCTGGGTCTGCTATTCAATGGCATAATACTGTCTTCTATAGATAATATTTTCTACCAGCCCCTCCTTGGCTGGCTAATTTTGATTGGAAATGGGTTCAACATGGAGAGGTTTTCCACTTTCTAGGCATCCCCTTCACCTTTCAAGGCTCTTCTGTGGATTTATGGAATTTAGTGATTGCTAAAATTGAAAAGAAACTTCAGTACTGGATTACTAAACCCCTCTCTCTTGCGGGGAAATTCCAAATTTGTTCTAAGGTGTTGGTTGCTACCCATGTTTACTATTCTTCTTGCTGGGCTCCTTCTAAAGCCTGCTACCTTGAGCTGGAGCGCCTCCTCAAATATTTCCTCTGGGCTTTGGGAGCCGACGGCCATGGGTTTCACAGAGTTGCTTGGGATTACTATTGTCTGCCTAGAGAGTCTGGTGGCCTCGGTCTTCTCTCCACTCAGAAGCAAGGGCTTGCTCTTTGTGCTAAATGGATTATTCGTGCTCTTTCAGGCGACGAAGCTTGTAAAATTCTTGTTAGGCATTGTATTTCTTTAGGCTATCCTGTTCACAAACCTATTTGGAAGGGAATTGGTCTTCAAACCCTCCTCCTTATGTGGGAGCCTGTGCACATTCAGGGCACCTTTGTGATCAAAAGCATATGGAAAGCCTGGGAAGCTATCAAACCTTGACTCCGCTGGGATGGTGATGGCTTTCGTGATGGGCTTTCTCTGAATCAACAGAACCTCTGGTGGTCTCCGTTGTTCTCCATTCAGGGCATTCCCCTGGCTAGAACTCAAGGTGCTAGTGCTCTGCATTTTTTCAAACGTGGTATCAGAACATCTAAGGACCTCTTTTCCAGGGTCACCATGAGCCTTCGCTCTTGGGAGGATATGGAGGCCCAGTTTCGTCTTGCTCGTCCAGATCGTTTGACTTATGATCTGTTGGTTTCTGCCATTCCAGATCATTTGCTTCATAAGCTTAGAGTTCATTCTATCCGACCCTAGTGGAAAGACTGGAAGTGGTACCCCGCCACTCCCTTCAGCAATTACAAGCCTAAGATGGGTTACAAATGGTTGTGTACTCATTTCCCCATGGTGGACACTCTTAACCAGAGATGGCATTTACACCCTCCTCATCACTGGAGCTCTCGTTTCGAGATTATTTGGTCTGCTATCACAAAGCCCACTATGACTCTCTTTGCTTGGTGTTTGCTCTTTCAAGGGCTTCCTTTGGGCCCTCAGCTCAAGCATATGAGTGTTCTTGATCCTCGGTGTCCCTTTTGTGGGAACCCATAGTCTTTTTGCACGTCTTCTGGTTCTGTAGAAGAGCTCAACAGTATTGAGAGTGGATTCATGATTTTTTAAAACCATTCCGGTTTGAACCCTTCTCCTAGCATATGATTGTCCTGGGAGACTCTCTGAGACTTCCTTCCAAGTTTACCCAGATTTGGCATACTTTCAGGATGAAACTTTTGTTCACTTTGTGGAAAGATAGGAATGTTGTTCTTTTCACTCACAACTTTCTTGCTATTAATGTTGCTTTATATAATAAAGCTTGTATATGTAAGTACCAATGTTATGATGCAGATTCAAGTGCAAGCTAACAAAGTTGCGCTGGAGGTGGCCCACCTTCAGGAGCTGCTCAATCATTGGGGCAATGCTCCCTGTACGGCTGCCCGGGTCCCATATTCGGTTTTCGCGGATGGTACTCCGCCTAGAGGTCGTCGTTGTGGCCGTAACTCTTTGGCTCGCCACTCCCGCACTTCGTGGTCGCAGGCTCCTCACCACCACTCTCCTAGAGGTGGCAGTGATGCCTGGTGGCGTCGCTCTGCTTCTCCACCTCGCCGCTCCTCTGGTTGGTCTCCGACTCCGGTTATTTCAGCCCCTCCTGATGCTCCTGCTGTTCGTGGTGGCCCCTCTTGGCCTCCTGCCACCTCCTCCAAGTGGTCCTTCCCCTGCCTGGATTTGGCTATTTCGCCGCCTCGGGTGGAAGAGAAAGAAAAAGAAAAAGATACATATGATGCTGCTGATGGATAGTCAGTTCCCGACCCTCCTGTCGATCCCAGGGATACCTGGGGTTCTGATGACAAAGATCCTCCTCCTTCGACTGACACCACTCTTGCAGCCTAAAGGCTTTACGGTTTTATTTGATGAATAGTTTCTAATTTCTACTTATGGTTGTTGCCGTGTGAACTCTTGCAGGGTGATTTTTATATCCCTGACCCTTTTTTTTTATGAATATGTAACTTTGATATTATTTTAATAGAAAGACACTACCCATAAAAAAAATATACTTAATATTTATAATAAAATTTAAATTTAATTTATATGTATAATTATAATTATAACTAATTACGGCAAGTAACTACATGGCACTTGTTTAAAATGAAATGTACATCCAATATTATGATGCCTCATAATAGAGGTAAGCCTCTTATAACTTATTTCTATTTTTGAAGTTTTATTTTTGGTAAAAGGGTTTATGCTACCTAATCAATAAATCCTCCCAAATTAACTTTTTTTTTGGTTGGACGTTGTTTTTAAGAGTTTAGACATTCATTCCTTATTACCACTTTAGCTATGTTCCTTAAAACAACGTTTTTTGGTTGGACTTTTTTTTACACTTTAGAAGATGAGTCATTCATTATGTACTACCACTTTACTTAGGCCACTTAAAACAAGTTTTTTGATTGGACGTTTTTTTACACATTCAACCATTCATTATGTACTACCACTATAGTTATGTCTCTTACCACTATACAAAATTAAAAAAATTAATATATTTATTTAAATGTATTTGACGTATTCATTTAATTTAAAAAGTAAATAAAAAATAAAGATCATATATAATTCTTATTTATTTATTATTTAAAATGAAATCACATCTGGATATGCCATAGGGAAGCCTCTTATAATTTCATCAATTTTTGAAGTGTTGTTCTTGGTTAGAGTCACGATTAGATTTTCCACATGCCATGATACTTTGATTGAGTGGGATGTTCTCGATTTTTAACATTTTTACGACCGTCCACCATTTAATTTTATACTGTTTTATCTCGTATAACTGTTTATGAAATGACCCCATTCATTATTTAAACGGATTTATCTCGACATAATGTTCTGATTGGCTCATAAATATAATTTACTCGTTTTCCTCTGTTCAAATACGAACACTTGAATGCATTTTCAAAGCTGGCGGACTTTTTCCAAGAACCATGGCAGAATTTAATGTTGGGAAGTGTACTGAAAAACTACAAAAAACATCTTTTAAGCGCCTTTAACAATACCCTTTCTTTCGTTTGTCATAACTTCGATACTTGTTATACTGTTTTCTGTTCCCTAAAAACCTGTCACAGCCTTCACTAATTTCCTGTAACCATGTGGATTTCTGCACTCATCAAAACTGTTCAGGCCTATCACCTACCCCAACATAGTTTCAATCAATTAAATTGCTCAATGTACTTGAACCCAGATCAATTATTAAGGAATTCATACTACTTTCCCAATAGGCAATTAAAGCTTTCCAGAGCCTCAGTTTATGAAACATACAGTTTAAAGGTCAGTGTTTCCTGCTAAAACACTCTTATTTGTTACCAGTTTGCTTTTAGATTTTAATGTTTGAGATTTCTAGACAGCACCATTTATGGATTATATACAGATGTAGTCAGTTTTATATAGCAGATTAGAGGTCAGTGCTTCTTGTGAAGAAAAAACCTTAGTTCTTAGCAGTTTCCTTTTAGATTTGAGTGTTTCAGATTTCAAAAGCACCGTATTTATGGAAAAGATGCAGATGCAGAGTTCTTTCTGTACTGCAGTCCAAATTCTCATTTCTTAGCAGTTTGCTTTTACATTTTAATGTTTTATATTTCAAGAGGACAACATTTATGGAAGATATACAGATGTAGTGTTCTTTTTGTACAGCAGTTTGAAGGTCAGTGCCTGTTGTGAATAAATCTTATTTCTTAGCGGTTTGCTTTTACATTTTAATATTTTAGATTTCAATAAGACAACACTCATGGGAAATATACAATGTAGAGATCTTTTGTACTGCAGTTTAAAGGTCAGTTTTTGGTTTAAAAAAATCTCATTTCTTAGCAGTTAGCATTTAGACTTTAATGGTTTGAGATTTTAAGAGGATAGTATTTACGAAATATTTAGATGTGGAGTTATTTTTATTCAGGATTTTAAAAGCTAATGTTTTGGTTTCTTGCTTCTAAACAGAGTTGTTAGTTCGGGTTATGTTTAAAGTCCTTAAATCATTAAATACCAATGTTCAATTTTTAGTTCTTGGGTTTTATTTTTTAGTAATTTTTTCAATATACACTTTTTTGAAGGTAAATGGGTTTTTTTTCTGTTACAAGATTATCGCTGGTAGGATGTATTGTTTTCAGTTTTAAACGTACTGGTTGGATGGGTTGTTTACAATGTATCAATTTTTATTTTGTGATCCCAGATGTCCACATCAAGTCTGTGTCATGTCATATCTGTTTTGCAGAGGCATGTTGTTTAAAGCTAAAAGGAAGTGGGCAGCTCTTGTTGGGCTTCTGCTATCACTGCCTTCTCTTGTTACACATCTTTTTCTGTTTGCAAGATATTCTAGCAGAGAACTTCTTGATGACAGGCCCATTGTGGAAGTAATCCGTTGGCGTCCCCATTTTGATACTGGGAACTTACCTCAAGGAGTAAGAATCAAATTTATTTTTCCTACTTACACTGTATAAGTGCACTTCGGCATGAAAAGTTTGGATTGGCTCCCCTATGGCATTTTTAAACTCTTGTGAATATTGTATTAATTTTTTTGTCTAATGACAATGTAGAGTTTCAAGTACAGAAAGCTATGGGGTCCAGTCAAATCTCTTGAGTCATTATATCCATATGCAAAACCAAGGGGTCAATTTCCTGGTAAGATTTTTCGTTATTTCATGCTAGTCATATTCTAAATTAATTCAAGTGCAGTTTGGTCCAGTTTTTAGATGGTAGAACTTGGGTATTGGGATTTAGAAATGCAATCTCTTCAGGACTGCACTTTAACTAACAAGAGCATGGGACTGTGGCAAAGCAAACATTCTTCAAATAATCACTTCCCTCACCTCCTTACAACATTTCCCTGCCGACATCAATTGCCTCAGCTAGATTGATTAGAAATCATGCTCCACTGCGTTTCTGGGACAGGGATGGCAGAGGATGCATTTCAGGGACAGTAGTTTGAGGGCCATTTTTTTGGGGGACGGCAGTAGAGACAGTATATGTGAATTTAAAAAAAAAAACGTATATATAAAGTATTAAAGAGAGAGAAAGAGAGAGATACTCAAATTCTACAAGTTAATGGACAGAAGTATAACAGCAGCAATATATTATGACTCTGTCAAAATGATGTTGTATGATGTCTGCAGACGCCTGCAAGCCAACCACATTCCAAAAATAATAAATTTTTTTGTTCGCACTTCTCACAATACCACACTGTACTAGACTGCGACCAATACACATTTAATCTCTTTTGCAACTGACAATAATAACAGACTCTAATACCATATCAATAATTTTTAAATTTTAGACTTTTGAGAACAGTGAAATCATAAATCTAAATTCTTGCTGTTAGTATTAACTGGTATATAACAATATCATTAGCTATGAATCTGAATCTTGATATATTTATTGCTGTTATACTACTGTTATTCCTGTCACTGCTGTTATTCTGCTGGCAAAATATATATAATAGCCTTTTTTTTAATGTTATGAACAATTGTTTTTTTAAACACTATGGAAAATCACTTTTCTGTGCAAATGTTGCCACAGTGTTTCCTGTTTCTGCAACATGTTTCAAAGATTTGAAGACTTTTGGGGACGGCTATGGGATGTCCCCTGCTGTTCAGCTGTACCCGCAATGCCATTGGGGATGGGGATGGGTGTTTGAGGGCCAGGAATGTGACCCTGTGGAGCGCAGATTAGAAACTGATGTATTGAGAAGTGTCATGCAGATCTAACTATTAAACAAATGTGGCAAGCAATAAATATATTAGGCACTGCCTTATGACCCTGAGTAAATTTCATGGAGAGGGTCAGCATATGCGTACATACAAAACTCTCACGCCTATTCATATTTTTTTGTCCATGATGGTTAAAAGTTTAAAACTCAATCCTTGTCTTTCTGCAATTTCAACGAAGACCTGCTGTAATGATTTGAAACATGAGATATTTCAGATTAATTTTCAAACAACGAGCAAGGGTAAACTCTCAATTGTTTCAGACATGATCAGATCTATGAATGAGTTTTGGACCTGTAAATGATAATTTATATTTATGAGGATACTCATATACAGATAAGGACCCCATACCTGTTCTTGCATCTCCTACGGACTTGTATATTTAGCTGATATAGTCATAACCTTATCATAAATTCCCATACCCTTTTTAAAATTGGTGTCTCAAACCTTGTCCTTGTGACCATTTCTTCCTTTTATTATGGATGGTATATGAAAATTTGAAACAATATTTGGTTTTTATTCCTCATGCTAAACTATAATAATTGCTTTCAACTACATATTAAAAAAGGGTTTAAGTCTGTAGGACTTCCTTCAACCAAGATGGTTTTGGGACCATAGTAGTTCTGTCAGCAAAGATTGTTTTGGGACTGTAGGAGTTTCAGCTGTCACGTTTTTCTGGAACTGTAGAAGTTTTAGATATTGAAAGGTTTTACTTAGGGTTAATGCTTTCTATGATAGATGCCATGAAAAATGGATATGGAAACGTTGTCTTCAGCCATCAATTAGTTAGCCTTCCGAATGAAATGCCAGCAACACAAGTCAAATGGAACACATCTTTGATAAGTTTGTGATGACTATACCCTAGTTCTCATTCACACTTAGGGTTCAGGGGGATAAGTGAAGTATTTAAGGAACATATTGCATTTTCTGTGTGTGTTTGTTTTTGGGTATGTACATGTGTGTGGTTGTGTGTTCTTCAATCTTAACCATGTACATGTAGAGAAAGTATATAGAAAAATTGATTGCTGGAAAAACAACTCAAGTAAACAGAGGGTTCTTTAGGGAAATAAAAACAACATTTAAGGTTACTTATCATTCAACTTTTAATGAAAAGAATGCAAATGTTGTCATCTACATTACTCATTCAAGTACCATGAATGGCTAAATATCAGAAAGGATACCCTCAACATGAAGAGAGAGTCCCTAACATGTTTTAAATGTAAAATCCAGGGACAAGACCTCTTTGATATAAACAGTAAGAGGCAGAACTATTGATTGTCAGATGTGCCTATCACAGCTTTAGGATGTTGAAGTGATCACTAACAATGGAGTTGAAGTTTTGTATAGGGCATATAATACATGAATCTAAGACTGCATTTGCAAAAAAAATGTCTTTACATGCAGAGAATATGCACTAAGGACTACTGGCCAAGTAGATGCCGACTTCGACATGGGCGGGTTCACAGACTTTCTTCCAGTCCTGGTATATTCCGTAGAGAGGCAGCATGCATATAATCATAATGTATTCAAGTCATGTCACTTTTGCAAAACTGATAATTCTCAGGGTGAAGAAGGGATTCCTACCAAAGTTGAGTACCATTCACATGATAGATAAGGAATTAAGTGGAAAAATATTTTGATTTATAGAAACATCTCTCTTGCCATTCCCATAAGCACCTAGGAAAATCCCATGACATTTGATGATAGAAATATAATTCAAGGAATCACCTTCACAAAGAAGGATGAGTTTGGCCTATGATAGTCTTAGCGCTCAAAGATGGGGGCTAATAAGTCATTTAGAAAGGCTTTTTTGTCTTTCACATCCAAATCAAGGTCTGCTCTAACCCTTCCGTCTATATCTTCCTTGGAGTTTGAGTTGATTTGCATTTTTGCTTAGAGAGATTAAGCGGGCTTAGCAAGCAAGTCCACCATGCAATTTTCCTCTCACAGTACATAACGCACTTCGTACTATTCAAAGGATCTCAGCAATGTTTGGAGGTCTTCAACCACTCTTTGGAGCTGTCAAGTCTCCATTCTTCTAGGACTAGAACATTTGAGATTTGTGTCTAGGACTTGAGGTTTGGTTTACATTATAACCTGAACAAAGTTTACTGCATTTGCGATGGAAAACCCATGCCAGACCACTAGAGCCTCAGCATGATTTTGGTTGAAGAGTTAATCCCCCGGCTGTACTGAAAAACCATATTGCCAAACATATCTTGGCCCAAACCACCAACACTTCAAGACAAGATTGCGCTTAGAGCTTCCGAGTTAGTCTTGATCCAAGCGGGAGGTGGAGGCCGTTAAACTCTTTTGGGTCTAGCTTTTTTATTAACCTCTCACTTGGGGAACAGTATAATCTTTTATAAAAACATGTTGATATTTCTTTATATTGGCTGAAAACATTGCCATTCAGCAGCAGTACAAAATTGTAAAATCACCATCCTTGATGAAAAAATGTTATCCATAGAAATATTTCTGCAGACTTAAAGGAAAATATAGAAAAATCATCTGAAATATTCTCATACGAAAATTGTACCTCAAATTTTGGGTGTGGCTCCCTCTAAACTTGATGGCAAATGGCCAATTTTTTACATACAAGAAAGAAGCCCTCCTCATCATTGCGGCAAGTTCCTCAAAGAGTGAAGGTATAGAAACATTCATAATTTATCCAATTGAAGATACGTTGAGTTGATTTGGAATTTATTAAGAAATCTGTAATATCGAACATGAGAAATAAAAATGAATCCAACATTAAAGATGCCAGCTTAATAAATCATAAATTAATTCTGTAAATACTTCATTGGTTTTCAGCATTAGTCAATAGTGGATAGCAGAATATTATTAAAGAGAAAAAAATATCTATAAGAAAATAGAATATCTCAGTAATGATTACATGTCTAACTCCAGAGGGCTAGAGGAGAGAGAACTATAATCATAGATCCTATAGTTGTTGCTAGATGTGGCATCAGCTCTTATCTAAGTAGAGTTAATAAATTTTGTCCGAGTTTACATTCTTCTATGTAAGTTTTGATGCCTGATTGAACCTTAATATTTGTTTTGATAGCCCCAAATTGGCATAACAATGGCTACATATTTGTCAAAATTCAAGGAGGTTTCCATCAGATCAGGTCATCGGTAGGGATTTCCTCTTGTAATAGTGAAGATGCTCTTTCTTTTTCTGTTTTTTTTTTGTGTTTGTGAATGACCATAATAATTCCCTAAAGTTGCTATTCTTGCCAGATCTGTGATGTAGTTGCTGTATCTAGGCTTCTAAATGCCACTCTTGTGATTCCAGAGCTTCAAGAGACTACAAGTACTAAGGGAATCAGGTTTCTTATCCATTTTACTTCTTGCTGTGTAATTGAGTTGATTATGTGTTTATTTACTTCTGTCTCATCTGTGCTTGTCTGTTTATGGCAGCTCTAAATTTAAAAGTTTTGGCTATCTTTATAACGAGGATCACTTTATTGCGGCGCTTGGAAATGATGTTTTGGTTGTAAAAAGTCTTCCAAAAATGTTCAAGAATGCTAGGAAGAAGAATGAGATACATTTATTTACACCACACATTTCTGCCTCCCCTGACTTTTATCTTGAAGAAGTGTTAAAAGAACTAAAGAAGAAAACCCTAGTTGTGCTGTTGGTCTCTGAAGGGGGATGCTTACAGGTAAGAGGAAACACAATTTCTCAGTTCAGCATTACCAATAATTTTTTTATTGGCTTCATAATTGAGTCTAATTTGAGTTTTAGTAGGCAAGTACAATATTTTAGATTTTTGTGTTTTATTTCAAGTAAAGGGAGAGGGTGACTATTTTACTAATAAAAAGACCAAAGTTGTTATTAAGGAATAATTGGGCATACACATTAGAATAGTAACTAGTAAATTAGATCATCACATAAAGAGCAAAGCAAGGTGAATTATGCCACCAAAAACTATATTTATATTTTTAGGAAAAAGAAACAAAAATCAACATCGATTAATGTATCACTATCAGCAGTCATATAATGCTTAAAAGTGGTATTGTATTCAAGATTTAGTCACAAGTCTTTGAACTCAAACATAGTCTGGCAATTTGCTTTGCAGATTGAGTTGCATGCAGACACAATGTTATGAAAAATGACCTACATTGCAAATGGTTTGTAAAATTATCCTGTCACTGAAATTTACAAGAATAGAATATCATTTACATATTCCCATGCTATATGATCAAGTTACTTGCCTTGGATAGATACAGAAGATCCTTTAACTAAAAGCATGATGGAAAATGGACCAACATTTTAAGCCATGAGAAGGATTATAGAATAATTTTAACACATTCTTACCTGCCAAAAGGATATAACACTAGGATTTGTGTTTCCATAATCGATCAATGGAATGGACAAGCACACTGTAATGTCCCCTTTTTGGGATTTCCCTAATTTTGCCCTAGAATCACAAATTCCATAAGAATTGTAAGATGGTTAGAGATATAACTTTACCACTTAAAATGCCTTTTAACAAGGTAAATCCTGATTTAGGTCTTGCAATCACCAAATAAGGGACAAGTGCATGTATATATTTATACAAACTAATTATATTGTTAGTGTTATATAATCTGCCTTAAGCTTTATAAATTGATAATATAAAGAGATATACAATCCTAACCTAGGGATTAGGTAACTATATAATGCATATTTAGGTTTATGAAAGAAACATGCTTATAGCACTTAGCTTCCATGATCTTAACCATAATGAGGAATGAGATAAGAAAGACATGATGAGGTGCCCTCATTGTCTCTGCCCTAGGCCCAAGAGTGGAAACTTTGTCCCCATTGGCCCCATGCTTCATGGGCTTGGCGTAATCTTTACACCTTTCCCCTCCATCACTCTATCTTACTCACCTCATATGGTTAAAGATCTATTCCATAGTTATTACAATAACTCTCCCATATGCGTTGGTGGAAGATTACAATAGGGTGCCCTTAACTCAACCCTAGGCCCAAGAGCATAAACATTGCCCCCCTTGGCCTCATACTTCATGAGGTGGTCTACCTAGTGAGGCCTCATTGTTCCCCCTTATTGCAATTGCTTCCTATCCATATGGACTATCCTTCACAAATAGTGCTTTTGTATGATGTAGCCCATGCCCATTCCACCACATTCCTTATCCCTTGCCTTTGTATGATGTAGCATGGCCCATTCCACTGCAGGACTTATCCCTTGCCTTTGTATGATGTAGCATGGCCCATTCCACCGCAGGACTTACCTATCTTGCGAGGTATTAATACCACTTGTCATTGTTGCCTTTCAGAATAATATATTATTCTCCCAATTGATCTCCCCTTTTTAAATTTCTTCTTCAAATGGAACCTTCTCTTCCTTAATATCTCCTTTGAGTGTAGAGAGTCACACCCTTTCATTTGTTAATGCCCTTTATGAAAGGGTCACACCCTTTGGTTATGAAAAGATACATCTGTTTGACAACAAGTATTGCCCCTTTCACTCCTTATTTAATCTTCGCCTATCTCTCACTTATCAAATCTGTCTTTACTACTTTTCAAATATGCACATATCCCATTTAAGATCTGCATATCCTCTTCTCATTTTCTTCTTTCCTTCTTTCAGATTGCTCCTTAAACTTCTGCTCTAAATCTGCTCTAGATCTCCTCTAACCCTTTTTACCCCATTCCGTTTGATCCTTCTTCTCCTTTATATCTTTCCATGTGAGGGAGAGGTCACACCTCTTCATCATGTCTGCCTTTAGGCAAGAGTCATGAGCCTTCATAATTGTCTCTCTTTCAAAGTTTCACAACCCTTCATAATTACAACCCTTTCGAAGAGTCACAACCCTTCATAATTATAACCCTTTCAAAGAGTCACAATCCTATCAAAGAGTCACAACCCTTCACCTTTTGAAAGTCACTTCTTTATTTTCTTCCCTTTCCTTTCCCTTAATGCCTCCTTAATTCTTATGCCTCACTCTTTCTTCCTCCTTCCCTTTTTTTCCAAATGAAGTTCTCTATTTCTCCCTTTTATACCTCTCATTTGAGGGAGACAACTTTTCCATTCACACCTTTTGACCTTTTGTTTAACTTAACTAATATTTAATTATTTTTAATATTATTCTTTTATATTTGTAATTTAGTTATTATTGTTTATTATTTAATCCTATTTCAAGAAGGGGACATGACACACACAATGAAGAAATAAGGATGAAGATTTGATAAAATTATCTGTTCCAGTTTGAAGATGGAAATCATACATAATTTTGTTTGTATCATCAGTAGAGTTGAAGAATTGAAATAAACATATAGTCTAGAAAACAGCTCGATCTCATTCTATGTTACATAATCAAGAATGAGCATTTAAAAAAATATACAAATCAATTAATTCAATGTTTATAGTAGTTGAGAACTATTGTGTTAATACAATTTATGGCTTTTAGCTAATCATGCATTGCAAGGGCATTTCGGTTTTGGAATATTAAGCTACATAGTTAGGATTACAAAGTTGTCCACTTGCCTGCATATGAATCATTTGGTTTCATGCAATATGTCATTTGCATGAAATGATTAGTAATGCATGATTGATCTAGAAGGATTCGGCATTTTGCTCCTCTTGAAGTACAAAAGCGCTTTCGAGTCCATACCATATGCTGTCTTCACCACAAGATTTAGAACCTTCCAAAGCACATGGTGTCAAACCACAAAGCTCTATTATTTTATTCAATGTTGTATAGATCTGACATGCCATCCTGTTCTGCCCTACTCTTTTGCAGAGTTTCAAGAAAGTGACAAAACAAAGAATTTGATCTGCGAGAAGATGAGTGATTGCATTGCTTTGACTCCCTTGAGATCACTTCATCTTCAGCACTTGAATTTTAATGTTTCGTATTCATTCTTTGAGTAGACATGGAGTAGATAAACATTGGTATACACATTGCAGCATATAACTGATCTCTCAAATCTTTGAACACAAAATTTGCATAATATAACTTTGCAATGTAGTTTTAGCATAGTGATTTATTGTTCTTTTCGTATTTTTGTTATTTTCACTCTGTCATCTTCTCTTTTTAATTCATTCATAATATGTCTGAACATGTTTGACAATATTATTCTCCGTGTCACACCTAAGCCTTGGGTTTGTGGTAGCAGAATGTCTTTTACTATCATGTCATGGTGGAAATAGAGCTCCTCATCTGAAGCCCTCTCTTCATCTTGTATTTCCACTCACACAAGGTGTGACTACAAGAAAAGCTTGGTCTCAAAATCTGCGATCCTTTATTTTACCTTCATGATCTAAGGCAGAGGGCAGACCTAATGACTTTAAAGATGTTTCTAGATCAATTATGTATTTGGTCTGGGTGTTTAAACACATTTGTTGTATCTCATGTAAGGTTGGTATTTAAGCCTGCTGATCTTTGTTCTGCCAGCTTAATCCTAATTTTGATATGTCAGCCCTCATTTGTCTGGTTAATTTCCAATCTGCAAGTAACAAAAAAAATCTTCCTTTATAAGCCCATTCCTCTTTCCATGCCTGCAAACCCCCACAGAATGCCTCACCTTCAAATCCTTCCCTATTTAATTTCACCAGAAAATATCATTGACACATTCCATGGACTGGTTCAGAGAATCGAAGACAAAGTAGATAGCGTGCCACTATTCCAGCTGTGCTTCTGTCCTTAAATCCAGTGGCAAAAGGAAACTCAGACTCTGCTTTCAAATTGCATGAAAACCAACTTGAGTGCTTGAACCTGCTGAGGTTAAACTTTAGCATCTGCACATACAGAAGGCATTAGCAATTCCCTTATTATGAGAGAAACAAAAGTAGGCTTTCTGAAGTCATTCAACAGAAATTACAGCAATGAGGGATGAAAAGACAGATGATGGTCACGATTCAATGACCATATGAGCTTTTGCTCTCAAATGGGGAGCGAATCTCAACTTTCAAAAGGCAATCCCTTGTGGAATTGCCACAAACTAGAGCCATTTACAAGAATATTCTGAAGGTAGCAGGGGAAACAAATCAGTTTTTTCAATTCTACAAGCTGCCACCAACCTTGGTAGGCATGAGTTTTCCACAGTCCATGTTTGATGAGCAAGAGTTTCTGGAAAAAATTGGGTATGCCTTTCGAATCTCTTGCTCCTGCCACTAACCTTGTTGATCTGTCAGTGGATGGTCACTGTTTTAATTTTCTAACTTCTCTTAATCAGCACAGTCATATAACTGCTTCTTTCTTTTTGCATTGATGAAAGACTATAGTGTAAAGACCGAAAAATCCACAAACGCCACGTAAGCATAAAAAGACAAAACTTCTCCTATGTCGATTCCATAGTCATAGTCGGTCAACGCTAAAGACTAATCGACCAAAAAGATCAAGACAACAATTGTTCATGAATACCAAATTCTATTTCTTTTCAATTATTCGACATAACAAAAAAAGTAATATTTCCAAAAGTAATCGACCATTCTGTCGAAACTATAACATTTCCATAATCAGTAAAATTACAATGTTCAATTTCAAAATGCCGACTAACTTGTCGTGCACCTTACATCATAAATGGATTATAACACAATTACATACATTATGTACAAAATTATAGTCATAATAACATGAATGCCATCGGACAATTGTCCATCTACATAATCCGGTCTCCTAAGCCATCGGACACCTGTCCATCTGCAAATCTCGAGACGAGAGTGTGGTTCAGGGGTTTAATCCACCCAACCACGGAGTGGTTAGCTCCCTCGGGGCTCATCCTGAAATGAAGAGCGCACCGACCCTACCCAAGATGTCTATCTCTCGGCACTAATGGATCGGGAGGAATCTAGTGTATCTGTGAAACTAACTACTTTTCACATAGGTCTAAGTAGAACTAATCACAGATTTCAGGAAGATGAAACATAAATAACAACCACATTTAAGAAAACATGTGTTACAAAGCTTTGGCCAAAGCAATTTAAACCAGATTTCTACTGGCAGGTAATGAACAAAACACATTACTCTTTCCTGGTATTCCACGTACTACACCTTCCTTTACATTTCCAAATTTTCCATAAAATCGTATAAACTACACCACAAGCAGGGATTCAGCGTAAATAACAAACGAAAAACTACTTTCCATACTGTCTATAAGTTATGAGAAAATAAATCAAATGAGCAAAATCTCATCTAGGAATAGTAGGAAAGTTGAATAGTAGGAAAGTTTTGTCACAATTTAAGTACAATTCTCCGTGCTGAATAGAGAGTAAACTAATGGTCATCGCAAGGAAAAACTTAGTCTTCAGTTTATTATTCAGTTCTAATTCTGGTTTTCAAAATCTGGTTTTGAAATATCTATTGAAAAGAAAATCTGCCTATCAAATTACTTACTAATGAGTTCCAAGGTTTAAAATTTGTTGCTATGGTTTCAAGTTTAGTTTGGTGAAAATTCACTACTCGGATAGGACATTCTTTGAAATAAACTCTTGTTCGTTTACAGCCATAGAAATTTTTTATATATACAACTAATTGTGCTGAAACACTAAGAAGTTTGGTAGCACTACATGAACTATCGAGCCAAAAGGAAAGGTTATTTCACTAAAGAATTTTTTTTATTATCAATAACAATCTCTTTGCTAGAATGGATTTCAACGTATGGAAAACGATCTCATCAAAACAATCAACAACCATACCATAGTGTTTTGAATCTATTACGAAACTAGTTGGTTGGACTATCCTATTTGATACAGGTAGACAACAAATCTTATGAAGATATTAAACATGATTTCACTTATATTAAAAAGTGCTCAAGAACCGTTGACACCCAATGTAATAAACAAATGAATAAAAATTGTTTGCAACATGCTATACTGAATAGAAACATATTTTCATGGAAGGAAGATATATTCATTGCATCAAAAAGAAAACTTAAGAATATTGAAATGGAAACCTAGTCTTTTCTCCTTTCGACAGTGGCTCGTGTAGTTTTCCTTTAAATTCCTTTCGCTGTGGGCTCTTCCTCTCCTATCAACTTGTCATCCCCTCAATCCTTTTTTTTTTCTTCTTCCAAAATATCCTCTGGTTTCCCTTTTACTACAACAAATCCTCTCTTATTCTTCCTGCCCAAAACAGTGTGTTTCTTCTTATTTAACTCCTGTTTTTCTTTCTTCTTTTGAATTTCTCTCCACTCCCTGCACTGATCTCCTCTATTTCTTCCCACACATTGTATATATAACCCTTTCTCCCTATGTGCTGTCCTCATCCTCTTGCCCAGTATGACGGTGGTTTTTTTTTTCCTCCTCTGCAAGGCTTCTAGACGCAGCATTAATTCCGACGGCTGGTCTTCCGAAGACTCCAGACTCAGTTGTAAATGATGGTGGGATATTTTATCAAAATTACTATCCACCAACCTGGATTTAAACCATTGCCTCATGCGTTGATATTTGTTTTCCAAACTGCCACGTATATCCTCCTTGCGTTAGCTTAGTCAATCGGGAGAAGAGGGATGTGACATCCTTCCCCCCTTAAGAAGTTCATCGTCCATGATGAATCAATCAAAATTTACAAGCATATCCAAGAAAATAAAGAAATTTACATTGACATGATTAATAATTCTAGTTCCATTGTTCAAGATAATGCATTTATCATAAAACAACAAGTTTAGAAATTGACTTATCATATTCTAATCAACTTTTAAATCTCCACACACACCATGCATTTACCATTTGAGATAGAGTTTAGAAATAAAAATTCATTTATCTATAGCAAGTATAAAAATCAAATACTACGTGGTGTGTGAAAACCCAGATTTTTCCGATCAACCATTACTGAGAAGATAGACTTCTCTTTCTGAAACACACCCCGCCTTCAATACTGTCAAATCCATCAAACCACTAGATTGATGATCAGTAGGTTAGTCCACAAATCCAAAACCATATTTAAATACTGTTCAATTAATCATCCATAAAACATCATAATATTCACATTAAGTCGTATTACCATTTCGCGACATTCTTTATTCCAGATAACATCAAAGCAATTCAATTCATATGATAACATATTTACTTCCACAATATCCATAATAATATCTAACACATCTAACATAACCATAAAGCATAACGACTTTGGTCATAAGTATTTGACCAAGTCATCAAAATCCAAACTGTCGCTATGAGTCCAAAAGTAAAAAAGTGTCTATGAAATCGGCTATGACAGCCCGATGTCTAATGAGAACACATAATAGTAGCAATGTCTAAGCCTGTAACATGAGTAATTGAAAAATAAGAACATATATAAGCCTAATCAAAAAGCTGTGGAAAAGATCTATGCATGTCTTCTGCATCCTCCCAAGTAGCACTGTCAACAGAGAATTGGTTCCATTGAACCTTATACTGTAACACATCTCTGTCACGCACCCTGATGGTACGTTGATCAACGAGGCGAGTAGGCTCCACTAGCACCACCCCCGGATCCTGCACCTGCAATGCATGCCAATCGAGGATATGAGATGCATTTGGATGATAGGGTTTCAACAAGGAAACATGAAACACATTATGGATTTGGGCTAGAGTGGGCGGTAAAGCAAGTCTGTAAGCAACGGGGTTGATAACCTCCAAAACATCAAATGGACCCACATATCTCGGTGCAAGCTTTGATGACTTTCCAAAAGAAATAGAGCTCTTATGTGGTCTCACACGCAAGAACACTTTGTCCCCTTCTTGGAACTGCCTGAAAGTGCGGTTCCTATCCGCATAACTCTTCTAATGATCTGTTGCTTCTTTCAATCGAGCACGAATCAGAGTCATCTGTTCTTCCATTTCTCTCAATAATTCAGGACCAATAATGATCCTGTCTTCTACTCTATCCCAACTGATAGGAGTGCGGCACTTCCGCCCATATAGTGCCTCAAATGGTGCCATTCCCAATGAAGCATGGTAAGAGTTGTTATAGGCAAACTCTACCAATGGAAGATACTCTTCCCACTTGTATTGCTGATCCATGCAATACATCCGAAGTAAATCTTCTACAACTTGATTTACTCTCTTAGTCTGCCCATCCGTCTGAGGATGATAGGCTGTGCTGAAATTTAGCCCTGTACCCAAGGAAGCATTCATGGTTGTCCAAAACCTTGATGTCATCCGTGTTTCTCTATCAGATATAATGGTCTCTGGTACACCATGCAGTCTAAAAATCTCCTAAATAAACTTCTTGGCCAAGGCCAAGGATCCATCTTTCAAACTCCTTGGAATGAAATGAGCTACCTTGGTTAGTTTGTCAACTACTACCAAGATAACATCATGCCTGTGTCGTGTCATGGGTAAACCTTGGATAAAATCCATACTGATGACTTGCCATTTGTATTCTGGAATATCATGTGGGTATAAAAGTCCTGCTGGGTGGACATGCTCAGCCTTAACTCGCTGGCATTCTAAACATTGGGCAACATAAGCTATCACATCACGCTTAAGCCCTAGCCAAAAGTACAGTGGTCTCGAATCGGCAATCATCTTGTTTACCCCTGGATGTCCTGCAAATGGAGTGCAATGCATCTCCTTAAGTACTACCTTCCTCAACCCTTCTTGGTCGGGAATGTACATCCTATTCTGGTATCTCATAATACTGTCATCATCAAAAGTGTATCCATCAAAACGGTGATCCGATGGATCAATGTGCAAGGCTGACTTGACCATCTCATAATGATCATCACCTGAAAGCTCCTGCAACACGTGATCCTTCAACCGTGTCCTAGAAGTAGAGATAGCTGCGATGTGTCTTCTTCTACTAAGGGCATCTGACACTCTATTCTCCTTGCCCTTAATGTACTCAATGCCAAAGTCATACTCACTCAGAAACTCTAACTAACGTCTCTGCCTCGCATTGAGATTAGGCTGTGTGAAGATATACCTAAGTCCCATGTGATCCTTTTTCAACTCAAATGGCTTACCCAAAAGGTAATGTCTCCACATAACTAATGCATGAACAATTGCAGCCAATTCTAAGTCATGAGGTGCATAGTTAACCTCATATTGTTTTAGCTTTTGTTGTTCATAAGCCACTACTCTACTATCCTGCATAAGTACACCTCCGAGACCTTCCCCTGAAGCATCTGTGATTACTGTGAATTGCCCATTCGGGTCAGGTATAATCAAAATAGGAGCGGATGTGAGTTTATGTTTCAACAACTGGAAAGCTTGCTCACAAGTATTCGTCCACTCATATCTTTTCCCTTTCCTCTGAAGGGATGTAATAGGTGCTGCAATCTTTGAGAATCCTTCTACAAACTTCCTGTAATAACTTGCGAGTCCCATGAAGCTTCTAACTTCACTCACATTTTGTGGAGCTGGCCACTCAAGAATGACTTTAATCTTTGCAGGGTCAACTGCAATTCCATTTGCAGATATGATGTGACCCAAATAATGAATCTCCTTCTGATAGAAAGAACACTTAGATAGCTTCCCATAAAGATTCTTATCTCTAAGTCGTTCTAAGACTATTCACAAATGCTCCTCATGCTCTTCCATGTTCTTTGAGTAGATCAAAATGTCATCAATGAATATCTCTACGAACTTATCCAGACAATCTCTGAACACACTATTCATCAAGTTCATAATGCTGCGGGCGCATTAGTCAACCCAAAAGGTAAGACAACAAACTCATAATGTCCATACCTTGTCCCGAAAGCAGTTTTGGATATATCTTCTTCTTTGATTCGGAGTTGATGATATCCGGATCGCAAATCAATCTTAGAGAACACAGTTGCTCCCTTCATCTGATCGAAAAGTTCATCTATTCAAGGAAGTGGATACCTGTTCTTGATAGTCACCTTGTTAAGCATTCTATAATCTGTGCATAACCGCAAGGTACCATCTTTCTTCTTTACAAAGATAACTGGGGCTCCCCATGGTGACACACTAGGGCGAATGAACCCTTTATCCAAGAGTTCCATCAACTGAGTCTTCAACTCATACATTTCAGTGGTGGTCATACGATAAGGAGCCTTGGATTGAGGCTCGGTTCCAGGCATTACATCAATAGAGAAGTCAAATTCCCTCTTCGGAGGTAACTCCGGTAAATCCTCTGGAAAAACATCCTGGAACTCTTGTAAGATAGGATGATCCTCTAAACTAGGAGAAGTGTCAAGATCTTTGACATATGCTACATACATCATGCACCCCTTCCTCCTTGCCTTCTTCAATTGCATGGCAGAAATTTGTCTAAGCTCAAGGAGCCTCTTCTCACCCAAAAGTACTACAGGTTCTCCTAAATCATCAAGACATTCAACTGACTTGTCCTTACAGTTTACTAACGCCTTAAGTTTAGTCAACCAATTGATGCCCAAAATGACATCATAGGAACCCAATGGGGCTACATAAAGATTTACTTGCGTCTGAAAATTTGGAAGTTCTATGTCACTGCAAGCCAAACATTGCTCAACCTTACGCTCTGCCCTATTTCCATATTCTACCATCCATGGTTTAGACAAATATCCAGGTCTAACTGATAAATGAGAAACAACTCTAGGATCTATGAAACATTCTGTAGCTCCAGTATCAATCAAAATGGAAACATTTTGGCTAAAAAGCTTACCAGTCAACTGGATCGGAGTAGCCTGAAAGTCGGCTTGCCTACGGTCACTGCATGAATCAGATGTTGAGCCTGAGGACCCTTCCCATCTCTATGAACCGTACGCTGAGGACATGTACTGGCATAATGGTCACCTCCACAAGTGAAGCAACCATCCAGTGGTCCTTTTCTACCCTCAGGCCTGTTTCTCCCATTGTCATTTCTATTATTCCCATTCCGGTTGGCACCTCTATTCTGATACTGAGCACCACTATTGTTATTGGTGTTTCTGCCTTCATTTCCTCGACCTTTACCTCTCATATTCTGAACCTGCTATTGTCCAGAATCCCTAGGTCGATTGTCCTGGAATTTCCTCTTGAATCCTTGAGAGGTATTAGTTCTCTGACTACCCCTCGCTGTAGATACCTGCTGTAGTTTCTGCTCCTGCCTTAATGCCTTCCTGAAAGCAAAGTCCATAGTTTCAGGCTCATGCATGTCGACCTCAGATCCTATCTCTGGATGTAGTCCAAGAATAAATTTGCGGGTTCTAAAACGCTCATCCTGCTGATACTGAGGTACATA
Source organism: Thuja plicata (assembly GCA_018584345.1). Taxonomy (NCBI): domain Eukaryota; kingdom Viridiplantae; phylum Streptophyta; class Pinopsida; order Cupressales; family Cupressaceae; genus Thuja; species Thuja plicata. The sequence goes on along the minus strand of MU223528.1, from coordinate 312,363 downwards.
CTTAACCAAGTGACAGAACCTCTCATGATACTGAGTAACAGATAATACTCCTTGTATTAGGTTCTGGAAGTCGGCTACTTTCCGCTCATAGTATAATTGTGGCAACCATCTCTTACGGAAGAGTACAAGAAAATCCTCCCAAGTGATCTCACTAGGCTACATCCTCTTTTCTGCCATCTCATTGTTCCACCAGGTGCCAGCTTCACCAATCAACTGAAAAGCACCCCACATCGCTCTAGACTCGCCAGAAAGATTGCGATCCATGCCTCAGCCTCATCGCCAATGGTCTTACCATTGAAGGTAGGAGGCATGAACTTCTTGAGGTCTCTACTCAGTTCCTCTGCTATTTTTTCCCTATTAGTGGGTACTACTGCAACCCTTAGATCAACATTTTGTTACAATAGTTCTTCATTCCTTTTATCCTCCTCTTCTTTCCTCTGAGCTTCCAATCTCAGGTCTTCCTCCTGCTTACGCTGAGCTTCCAGCCTCAAATCTTCCTCTTGTTTTCGTTGAGTTTCTATCCTCAGATCTTCTTCCCTCTTTCTTATTTCCTCATCATTCTGTCTACCTCTCAAATCTTGCTCCAGGTGATCCATACGGTTACCCTGTTGCTGTAAGAGAGCCAGATCTGATCCAACCTCTGATTAGATTCACCATTCAGATCATTGCTAGAACTAGCCCGCTTACTGTTCCTAGTATCCATGGTGTCAAATTAATTCCTGCACCAGGCATAAGTACGCAACTTAGCAACAGTAGACCAAGGTCCTAGTGTTTAAACACAACTCTAATACCACATGTAAAGACCGAAAAATCCACAAACGCCACGTAAGCATAAAAAGATAAAATTTCTCCTATGTCGATTCCATAGTCATAGTCGGTCAACGCTAAAGACTAATCGACCAAAAAGATCAAGACAACAATTGTTCATGAATACCAAATTCTATTTCTTTTCAATTATTCGACATAACACAAAAAGTAATATTTCCAAAAGTAATCGACCATTCTGTCGAAACTATAACATTTCCATAATCAGTAAAATTACAATGTTCAATTTCAGAATGCCGACTAACTTGTCGTGCACCTTACATCATAAATGGATTATAACACAATTACATACATTATGTACAAAATTATAGTCATAATAACATGAATGCCATCGGACAACTGTCCATCTGCATACTTCGGTCTCCTAAGCCATCAGACACCTGTCCATCTGCAAATCTCGAGACGAGAGTGTGGTTTAGGGGTTTAATCCACCCAACCACGGAGTGGTTAGTTCCCCCGGGGCTCATCCTGAAATGAAGAGCGCACCGACCCTGCCCAAGATGTCTATCTCTCGGCACTGATGGATCAGGAGGAATCTGGTGTCTGTGAAACTAACTACTTTCCACACATGTCTAAGTAGAACTAATCACAGATTTTAGGAAGATGAAACATAAATAACAACCACATTTAAGAAAACATGTGTTACAAAGCTTTGGCCAAAGCAATTTAAAACCAGACTTCTATTGGCAGGTAATGAACAAAACACATTACCCTTTCCTGGTATTCCACATACTACACCTTCCTTTACATTTCAAAATTTTTCATAAAATCGTAAAAACTACACCACAAGCAGGGATTCAACATAATAATAACAAACGAAAAACTACTTTCCATATTGTCTATAAGTTATGAGAAAATAAATCAAATGAGCAAAATCCCATCTAGGAATAGTAGGAAAGTTTTGTCACAATTTAAGTACAATTCTCCGTGCTGAATAGAGAATAAACTAATGGTCATCGCAAGGAAAAACTTAGTCTTCAGTTTATTATTCAATTCTAATTTTGGTTTTCAATATTTGGTTTTGAAATATCTATTGAAAAGAAAATCTGCCTATCAAATTACTTACTAATGAGTTCCAAGGTTTAAAATTTGTTGCTGTGGTTTCAAGTTTAGTTTGGTGAAAATTCACTACCCGGATAGGACATTCTTTAAAATAAACTCTGGTTCGTTTACAGCCATAGAAATTTTTTATATATACAACTAATTGTGCTGAAACACTAAGAAGTTTGGTAGCACTACATGAACTATTGAGCCAAAAGGAAAGGTTGTTATTTCACTAAAGAATTCTTTTTATTATCAATAACAATATCTCTGCCAGAATGGATTTCAGCGTATGGAAAACGGTCTTATCAAAACAATCAACAACCATACCATAGTGTTCTGAATCTATTACGAAACTAGTTGGTTGGACTATCCTATTTGATACAGGTAGACAACAAATCTTATGAAGATATTAAACATTATTTCACTTATATTAAAAAGTGCTCAAGAACCGTCGACACCCAATGTAATAAACAAATGAATAAAAATTGTTTGCAACATGCTATACTGAATAGAAACATATTTTCATGGAAGGAAGATATATTCATTGCATCAAAAAGAAAACTTAAGAATATTGAAATGGAAACCTGGTCTTTTCTCCTTTCGGCAGTGGCTCTGTGTAGTTTTCCCTTAAATTCCTTTCGCTGTGGGCTCTTCCTCTCCTATCAACCTGTCATCCCTTCAATCCTTTTTTTTTTCTTCTTCCAAAATACCCTCCGGTTTCCCTTTTACTACAACAAATCCTCTCTTATTCTTCCTTCCCAAAACAGTGCATTTCTTCTTATTTAACTCCTGTTTTTCTTTCTTCTTTTGAATTTCTCTCCGCTCCCTGCATTGATCTCCTCTATTTCTTCCCACACACTATATATATAACCCTTTCTCCCTATGCGCTGTCCTCATCCTCTTGCCCAGTATGACGGTGGTTTTTTTTTTCTCCTCTGCAAGGCTTCTAGACGCAGCATTAATTCCGACGGCTGGTCTTCTGAAGACTCCAAACTCAATCGTAAATGATGACGGTGGGATATTTTATCAAAATTACTATCCACCAACCTGCATTTAAACCATTGCCTTATGCGCTTTGTTTTTCAAACTGCCACATATATCCTCCTTGCGTTAGCTTAGTCAATCGGGAGAAGAGGGATGTGACATATAGCTCTTGATGTCTCTCATTTGTACTTGCCTTTTTAAAGGCCCCACCAAGTTGGATTTTGTTTTTATCTGACTTGAATTTTTGTATGTTGTAGTTTTAACTTTTATACATATTCTCAGTTTATTAAAAGAAATGTTATCATCAAGTATTCTTGCATACATACACATGTATTGATGTGCATATGTATGTTATGAATCTCTTATGGAGTAGTACTCAGTGTAAGATGTACTTCTTATTCATTCCTATTTTCCCTTGTGATGCCTATTCTTGTTCTATGGCTTCAAAACGATACGACAAGCCTCTTCAAACTAATCAAGATGAGAAAGTTGAAGTACGATATTATGATAGCTATAATAAAATGATCATACCTCAAGTTTTGATCGAAAATATTAAGTGATAATGTCCACTCCATTGCAAGGATGACAGGGTAAAGATTAAATTTTATAATATATATCCTTCATTTCAAGTGGATTACATTTCTAAGTTGTGGGTTCGGGTTCAGGGACAGATTTGGGTTCGAGAATCCGGTTTGTGGATTCGTGTTTTTTCCCATTATGATTCGTATGGGTTCGTGTGTGTGTATATATATATGCATTATATATACAAAAAAATAAGAGAAATATACACAATTCTAAAACTCAATCATTTCATAGTATGAATCTATGTTGCTTGATCATTGATCAATGCCAAATCTCAAAGATAAACATTACAAATTTAAGCAGTATACTTGATCATTGATCTATGTTCATGATTCTAAAGAAAATCAGCACATTGAATTACTGAATTACAAAATGAAAATTCAAAATATAGTTCATTAAAGTTTGAAACATGATTCAATGTTCATCAATCATGAAAGACTAAAGTTTTCATTTCACAAATAATCAAATGGATTATCAAAAAAATCATGATCAATGGGGTCTTCAGCAGCTGCAAGTGGCTGATCAACACCATCATTGGAACCCAAACCGGTTCCACTAGCACTAGAGGGTACTATCTCATCATCATGATCATGATCATGATCATCATTATTATCCACATTAGCCAAAGTGGCTCTAGCAAGATCCTGAATGGTCATATCCAAGTCAGCAGTTTCGGGTGCTACATCCCAAAGCTTCTCTAGCCCCTTCTTGTATTTTGGATCCTTTTGTGTCAGTAGGCGCAAGTTGCTGTGAATATACACCAAGTCTTTTTCTCTTTTTGCAGCCAACCGGTTACGTTTGACTGAGTGGATAAAGGAGTAAGTACTCCAATTCCGCTCAGCAGTAGAAGAGCTCGCAACCTAGAGAGAAAACCAACAAAATTAAAAAAATACAAGATAAATTCAAGAGTGTTACGTGTTAAATTCTACAATGCAAGTGGCCAAAAAAAACGAAAAAAAAACTTAAAAACTTACTTGTGATAGAATCTTTATTGCAAGAGGTTGGAGGTACATATGATCTTGCCCATGAAGGTACCACCGTTTAATAGCATCCATTCTGCTTTGGTCATTGGCAACAGTAGGGTTGAGATCACTTCTTGAGATAAATGATCCAAATTCATTCCTAACATTTACCCCAACTTCTGGATTGCGAAAGATTTTATTTAATGCCCTCCTATACCCATTTGCAACCTTAGAATCTCTAAATGGTGGTGGCACTCTACCTGGAATGCGAAGCATGGCTGCACTATAGTACTTGGGGGATAGAGCATATGCTAGGAGGTGCAAAGGCGTGGTCATCTTGTTCCAACGATGATGAACAATTGCTTCCACCTTTTTGTAAAAGGTGTCTACAGGATCATTCTCTCTCTTTGGTATGACTTGGGATATCAAATGATGTTCATGTAAGTTATCATTATGGTAATTTAGAATCTAGATATCTCTCAATAAACAAAGATAGAGGAATGTATTATAACTTACCAATTTTATCTCCTCCAACATAGTGTCCATGGAATCATGGACATCCTCGAGGCATGGTTCAACAGTGTCAGCAAAGCAAAGCATTGACATGATTGGCTCAGTGAATTCCAAAACATACTCCACACGACCCCACCAATCATCATCCAGTATCGTTGCCTTCACTCTTTGGGCCCTTGCTGTATTGGATTGCTTCCAAATGCCCCATTGGTTGCTAATGACCATCTGTGACAATGCCTCCTTTACCTTCACAAATCGTCTCAAGACGATTGTGTGAGAGGCAAAATAAGTTTCAGCCACCTAAGAACATGTTAATAGTAAGTTAGTAACACATTTAAAATATGTAAACACAAAAAATATTTTATTAAATAAATTAAATTTTAAAATTTACCTTCAATAATTCCAATCTCGAATAAGTTCTGAAAATTGCTTGTGACATATGGTGATTTGTCACAAATATTTGAATCTCCTCACCCTCCTCATATATCTGTTTCATGGTTCACCCATTTTATTTGGGTGCCAATTGCTTTCATCACTAAATTGAGAGAATGGATGGTGCACAATGTCCAAAAGATGTGACCATATCTAGCCTCTACCAAAGCACCTGCAGCCTTGCAAACTTTTGCATTGTCCATAATTACTTGGACAACATTGTCATGGCCCACGGACTCTATGGAATCAATGAGAATCTTGGCAATGAACTCTGCATCTTTTACTTCCCCTTCACAGTCAACCGCCTTCAAAAACATTGACCCCTTGGGGCATACAACAATTACATTGATTAATGGACGGTTTTTGCAATCTTTCCATCCATCTGAAACAATAGACACACCTGTTTGAACCCAAGAATCTCTTATTGTTTTAGTTGGGCCTCTACATTTTTCTCACTATGTAATAAGGTGGTGCACACCTTTTCATATCCAGGGCCTTGGTAACCAGAAGGTGTATTATTTATTGCTTGCACCATCTCCCTCCAATAAGGTGATCTCACTAAGTTGAATGGAACAACATTCGCAAAGAGGCAACGTCTAATTTTTTGATCAACAATATCTCTTAACTCATTTTGAAATGCCCTATCTAATGGGCCTCTCTTGCGGGTGGTGATTTGTGGTTGTTCTACATCTTCATCATCCCTAGAAGGCATAGGCAAGAAGGGATGTGATCTAGTAGTTGGTTGAGTGGATGGTGGTATTGTTTTTTGTTTCCCAGTATAAGCACCTTGTTTCCCTTTTGAAACTAATTTGTCAGCTTCTTGTTCTTTTACAAAAGTTGCTATTTGTGCAGCTGATAAACCCTTCTTTTCTGGCCCTGGGCCTTCACACATGTTAATCCTTTGACCCCCAGGGCCAAAAAAATGAAACTTTATTCGGGAGTAGGAGCTTCTATACTGTTTTTGGCAAAAATTACATTTCCATATAAATCCCCCACCTCCAGGGCATTGAGAAATTCTTGTAGTGTGTCTCCATAAAGGAGACCCTTTATGAATTCTAAATTTTTGAGACCCCTCCGCATCCACTGAGCCTTGACTACTCATTGTATGATTGTTGCAATCTATAAAAAAAATGAAAAATACATACTTTAAAACTTATACAAAAATTTGAAAAAAAATTAAAACTTTTAAAAAACTTGAAATAATTTATCAAAAAACAAAAAAATATGGTTGAAATGCATACCTTAATCACTCAAATCTGCTTTTTGGAAGGTATTTGCCACTCCACAATCGATCTCCTTCGAATGCAATCACCTCACTTCAAACTTGCAAGAATGAGAGAGCAAATGTGAAATGAAATGTGTTTGGAGCATAGTTACATGACTCGGACTCGCCTTGGACTCGCCTCAGACTCGACAAGTTGGGTTTAGGCTCAGACTCAGACTCGGCAAATAAAAAAACTCAAGAAATTCAAAGATTTTTAAGGATTTAAAGTTTTTTTCATGCATCATTTAGTCAATTAACATCAAATACACAATAATTTAGATAAATAGAAGCTACTTTGCACACATGCACAAGTTTACATAGATCACATAAGTATAAATGTGAATTTCTAAAGGAAATAAGTTAAACTAAATAACACATTAGAAGTATAAATAGTGTCACTGTCAAATGTCTACAGTATTCATGGAATATGAAATCCATGAAATCAAAAGTTCAAAACATATATCAAAATAAAAGCTAGAGCCTAGAAGACTAAGGCGCAGAGTAGCCTATATCTTCCTACGTGTACGCCTAAGATAGGTCATGAAAGATTCTGCAACCATCTTCTCTCCCTGTGTCTGAGGCTCAACCTTAGTGGCGTCCTCATCATCCTCATCCTCATAATCCTCATCATCCTCAGATTCAGATCCCTCACTCTCAGCCTCAGGCTCAGCCACATGGTCCTCCACTGGGTGTCCTCGCGCTCTAGCCTCCTCCTGTGCCATCGCTACTGCCTTTGTCTCTCGATCCACCTGATCAACCCATTCCAAGTCTTCATCACTGAAGACAGGATCATCAATCTCAGTGTTCCACTCTGCCTGTGGATCAACCTCCTCTAATTTGATAGGAGTTATGTCAGTGCCCAAGATTTGTCTGTGACGAAGGCGAAGGTTGTAATGAACAAACACAAGATCATTCAACCTTTCACTACCGACCTATTGTGCTTATTCGAGTGTATATGCTCGAACATACTCCAATTGCGTTTGCATTCTGAAGCACTACATGACTGGCTCAAGATCCGAACTACAATCCTTTATAGATTTGGCACTGTAGTACCAAACATCTCCCACCATGCATCTGAAACAAGAAAATTTAAAAATCAATTCTATAACTTTGACTTTATCAATGTAAAATGGTAATAGAATTAGAAATTAGAATTTAGAATCATAGATTTTTACCTGGCATCAGTAATGTCCGATTTTTCTTGCACAAGTCTCGTGAGAATAAGTCTCTTTGTGCATTCTTATATATTTCTATCTCATGGGCTACATTTTCTCCAATTGCTTCACTAGGTGACATTCTCTCTACAACATCATAAAGCCCACTCCACACCTCATCATCCACCTTGAAACCTGTGCTGAATTGGAATGCTGGATGAAGTTAGTGGGCAACTGCATGTATAAACCTGTGAAGTTGATTGTGCCATCGTCGATCAATGACATCTCATATAGGGCCATATTTATCCTGATTCCCTGCATAAAAGGATCTAATGACCTCTTTCACCCTGTCCATGCCCTCATAAATGTATCCCATTGCGGGTTTCTCTCCATCAACAATACGTAGGAGAACAACAAGAGGATCTATGAACTGCAATCATCATGAAAGTGTAAACATTAAGCTTTAATTTTTAAGTTTTACTTTTAAAAATGAACGATGAGCATAAACAAGTGTGAACAAAAATGATGAAATGAAATGGAAATGAGGACAAAAAGGAAAATTACCCGCACAATCTCCTTGAACGATTGCCAAAAGCCACCCTCATCAAAAACCCTATCAATCATCTCTTTCCCTGCATTGGTCTTCGCATATGATGATGCGGTCCACTCCTCACTTACAAACATGCGTTTCAAAGCAGCCTTCGACTGAAGCAAGGATTGCAACGTGATAAAATTTGTTGCAAATTGGGTGATCCCTAGAAGAGCCAACTCTTTTTTATTTGTGAACTTCCTCGTAAGGTTGAGGACCCAAGTATGATTATTTATGAATTTACAAATACTCCTTCCGTGCTCTACACATGTTTTTATCCAGGGAAGTTTACCAAGATCCTCCAACATGAGGTCAATGCAATGAGAAACACAAGGGGTCCAAAACAAGTGGCGGTGCCTCTCCATAAGAAGTTTACTTGCAGCAACATAATTTGCTACATTATCCGTGACTATCTGTACCACATTCTCCTCACCCACCTCCTTCAACACTTCCTCCATTATCTCACAAAGATATTCGGCATTTTTTGTTTTCCTTGAAGCATTAATTGATTTCAAAAATACTGTGGCACTTGAAAAAAAAAAGCAATTTAGTACAATCATAATTTAAATTCTTAATCACTAAATCAATACTTTAGTAAGTACAAGTTTTGTTGTCTACAATTACCTGATGAGGAGACAAGAAAATTCAGCAGTGTTCTATTTCTTCTGTCGGTCCAACCATCAGTCATGATGGTGCAACCCTTCCTCCATACCTCACATTGCTCGTCAATTGCAACTTTTACATCAGCCACCTTTCGAGTCAGAATAAGACCTTTTAGCTCCTCATCATTACGGGCTTTGAACCCCGGACCACAAACAGTAATAGCATCTATCGCAATTTGCCAATAAGGAGATCTAAAACAAATTAAATAAACAGAATAAGTATACTGCTAAGTTTTACTTTCAAGTTTTCAACTTTAAAAATTAATATAATCAATGTGGCATATTCTTGAGTCTTGAAAGCAAGAAAAATAAGACATAGAAATTAAAATAATAACAAGTACCTTGCTGCATTAAATGGAAGGTTGTAGAAAAAAATCTCCAAGTGTCATTTTCACAGCCCCATGCTTCTCCTTATTCCAACCCATGCGCTCAAGTGATGGTTGGGCACCTGGAGTCGTGCATGGAACAAAAATGGAATCTAGTGTGGATTTCTTCTTACGAATCCGAGGCCCAATAGTCACACTCACAGTACCACTACTAGATGGAGCTAATGGAGAACGAAGAGATGAAGAGGTCTCCCCACCTAAGCTTGCCATTTCTTCTTGTTGTTTCTTTCTTAATTCTTTTTTCTCTTCAAATCTTTATATATGAGCTTGCATTTCACGTATAACATCTTCTGGTTTTTTTTGCATGGTTTAGCATCATACCCTGGTATATGTGCAAGGTGATATTTCAATCGGTTAATACCTCCCCTATTATATTTAACACCACAATGCCAACATATAACTACTTTTTTTGGGCCTGGGATGACATGTTTCCAAGCCTTATCCCTTGCTACGAAAATAGGGTCTGCATTTGGGTAAAATTTAGGTTTAGATGCTGATGAACTACCCTCAGGCTGAGACATTATGTTGCTGGCAGCTGCTGCAATATATCATAAATGAAAAAGATTAAGCATCTACGATAAAAAAATCAAACATAAAATGAAATTATGGAACAAATCTAAAGACTAAAACAAATGTAAACAAAATGGAAACCGAAATATGATTCATGAATGTAAAAAATTCAAAAAACAACACAAAAAATGTAACTTGCCTCTTCAAAATTGCTCAAAACATGGAAACGCAACTCAAATTTATAGAGGCCTCCTCCAAATGCTTCTTTTAGCTTCTCTCAATGTCTGAATGCAAGCTACAAACTTGCACAAACAATCAACAATCAATATATGAGAGCCAATCAATTTGCTAATCTATTTTCTAAAACCCCAATATTCTTCTCTCAAGCCTTTTTTCTCTCTTCTTTGTGTTTGCAAGTGATGGAATGACCTTTTTAGGTCTTAGACAACATGTATAAACCCCAAAAAACAATTAAAACAAATAAAAAAATGGTTTTTTGGGGCCTTTTTCACTTGCTGGCCGCGACATAGTCGGGGTAGCGGGACTCGACGAGTCCGAGCAGGACTCTGCTGGACTCGGCCGAGTTTGAGTCCAGAGCCAGAAAAACTCTGGAGCCCAGACTTGGCTCGGGACTCGCAGAGTCCTGTAACACTGGTTTGGACGCTCTATAATAAGGGTCGTTTTAGGGTTAGAAGGAAAACAAATAATAAAAAAAACATTTTTTAAGTGGCTTCGAATCACTTTCTATCATGCCTAGTTGTGGGTCCTTGGGGATCCTCGAGGGTCTGCGCTGGATCCGGGTAGGGTTCGGCGGATCCCAACGGACCCACAGTTCAGATCCGGACCCTACCCGGATTGCGGATCCCGACGGTCCCACAGGTTCAGATCCGGACCCTATCCGGATCCAACGCGGACCGGTCCGCGAATCCGGACCTGGATTGGACCCGGACCCGAATCCAGGGTCCAGGATCTGAAACTGGTAACGTCCGATTACGTAATGAATACCAGTTTAACCTTGATTTTCATATCCAGAGTGGTTTGATGGAAAAAATATATTGACAGAAAGTCTAATTTGCAAATTTAAATTTGTTTATTCTAGAATAAATACAAATATTTCCCACATTGAAAAATCTCAATCAACACATTTGAATGTTTTATTAATGAATATGGTATAAAGTTTTGAGGCCTTTACTTCCAATAATGCATGTGGATGTTTGAGGTAGATTACTATGTTATGAAAGTATTGAAAGACAACGTTTTGGAGTATATAAAATTGGAATTGGAAAAAAATTGAATATTCCATTAGAATGGCTGAAACATAGAAGATGTTACAAGTTTAAAGAAATTCAGGAGTTCAAATAATGCAGGTAACAATAATTCTAGGATAGACTTGAGAAGGCCATGGGCAGATGACAAAGAGGAATTAAGTAGTGGTGAGCATGGATCTTTTGATGCCAATGCCTTTATTTTAGGAGTAGAAAAGAAAGAAACTATGCTAACACTCCCAAATTACGAACGTAGGTCAACAGGGCAAAAATATGATTGGTTACAACCGAAAATTTCTAGGGTGAAAAAGAAATCTAGGATCAGAAAAAGAAACTTAACTAAACAGAAAATCATTAAAACAATGCAAACATAATTGAAGGGAGTAAACCTAAAGTGGTAAGCGTTAATGATCCATGTACAAGTATGCATAGGCATGTGAGGGGAAGATTTCCCAAGGAAACAAGGAGCTGATGAATAATGAAGGCATAGATCAATATTTCACATGTGCAGCAAAGCTTGGAGCTGTAGTGGTTCTTTGGTGTTGAATACTAGTACTGGTCTCCTTTTAACTACTATTGAGGCCACCATGGATTATTTGTCAGGGCCTATTCAGTCCAAGCATTTCTAAAAATGCTATTCTCCAGCAGGCATGTGTGGTGCTTTTACATATCCTACTTGTGTGGATGTGTATCAGCTCCTTACTCTCTGGCATATTTGGTTCTTGTGACATTTTTTTACTTTATTAACTCCGTCTTTGCTAGTTTCTTCAATTTGAATACACTGGAATCCCTTTTTGTGTCTTTTGTTCTATTTGAGTCGGAGTTCCTGTGATATCCCATTATCTCAAAAACAATAAAAAAACATGTATATAAGGGCAAGGAAAAGAAACATACCTTGTCTTGTATATTATCTGCATTTCTTGCATTTTGCATAGTAGTTCAGAATTGATCCTCTGATTGATGGAGCTTGGCACTCACCAAGGCATCCATCCACCATGGGTACACGCAGCCCTGATGATATGAACAAGTGTATAACCACTTGTCTATATCATCAACGCTAGTGAACTACCTGATGGATGATGGCTTGATGATAGGTTTGCAACCATCATCACGTGATCACCATCATGATATACATCACATCTCACATGCATTACCATCTACATGATACATACATTGTCATCCACATAGATGTATCCATCCATGATGAACCATCACATACATATGCATGAATGCATATATACATAATACTCCATCATACATAAATACATACCTGTAGATGAACATCATGCATTATCCACTTCATATTATCATTGCCACATATTTCACAGCATTCATATCATTGCATTGCATAAGCAGCATATTTGGCATCACATATATCTCTGCAAGATGACAGCCAATGTACACGTCATTGGGACTGATACTGTAATTACCATGCATCATCACAATATATGACCGGGCATCACTTCCGATTCATATATCGGATTATATATATATTACCACTGTGCCATAATAGAAGCCGATAACATTATCGGGCTGACAGATCAATAATCCATGGTTAATCATGTAATCGGCTGCACCTAATGATTCATGATTAATTATGTGATCGGTTGGAGATTGTTACCAATAATCACTCAAGATTAGTTTACAATAATCGTGAATGATTATCGTAAACAGTAAACTATATTTGTTATGATGGGTGATGTCTTTCCACCCGCACCCTTTCATATTTTAAAGCACATATATATGCAAGCCGATTGGCTCATCAATAGCGGTGAAAAATTGATATTTGATATATTCCCTTGTGGAAGATGCTCGACTCAGAGCATAGTAGGTTGCGATAGCAACCGTTGGTGCAAGTATTTCACTTATATATTAGAGATGACATCTATAATAAAGGAGCACAAACCATTAATGATATATCAGAGACGGCCCAGACATCAGAGAAGCAGTGCATAATTAATTCCAGAATATATGAGATGGCATATATCTCTGCCTGAGAACTTTGTATTAGCCTGTAATTGCAGCGTGAATCACATACGAAGATCAGAGACAGCCATAGAGGTCATTGTGCATATTTTATGTTGATACATCAGACACAACCTCATATTGTAAACTGCATTCTTGAAGCATATTAATGTTCAGCGTATGCATTTGGAATTACCAGTAATAAACATTTCATTGTAATCATCATTATATCTGCATTTGTGTTGCATTGTTCATTACTTGTTTGATCAATAAAGCAATCATTTCAAGAAGGAATTGTGTGAATCAAGTAGTGTCTCATAAACATAAAAAAAGGGGACATTACAGTTCCCTCTATTTGGGCACTGCTATTAATATTATTTCTTGCTAATGTACTTTAGTCACACTGAACTAATATTGTTGTTTGTGGACGTTAATTTAATTTCATTACCAATATTAGTTTTCACTAACATAGTGGAACACAATGCATAAACCAAATATATCATAAAATGGAAGGTAACAACGTATATTCAAGAAGAATTGTTTATTGTAAATAGGATTATGCTTTCTAGATAAATAATTTCTAACTGTGAACTTCCATGATTGTGACAGGCCCATCTACCTCCTAGTTTGGCAGAAATTCAGAGACTAAGGTGTAGAGTTGCTTTCCATGCTCTTCGTTTCCGTCTAGAGGTTCAAGAACTTGGTTTTAGGATAGTACAAAGGTAGTCAATTTTTTTTTTTTTTTTTGTGCTGGGTACTCGTTTTTCAAGTATATAGATTCATGAATTATTGTACTAGAATTGTGATGCAACTCAAATCAAGACGAGATTAACCTAGAGCAATCATAACAACCAACCAGGAACAGAAAAAATAAGAGAATAAACTCAGAAACTGTAATCTTTAAACAGAATAGATATATAATTAATATTTCCTTGATCCATAGACAAAAATTACAGCACAGGAAATAGTTACAGCCCTCTCCAATTTTGGCCTCCCTGGCCTCCCTTTGCAAATCCAACCCCACTTTTAAAGCTAAAATATCTTCCCGTAAAAATAGTTAGCTAGCCAGCATCGACACCTACCTGCCAAGCCACTACACAAAGCCAAAAAAAGACAGCCAAAACTGTTGATTACAAAATGGAAACGGGAAATAAAATACAGTTAAAAATAGAAACTCCCATCAGAACATGGGCAGAGCAATTAAGGGAGATGCTCGGCACCATCCTCCACTCTTAGGAAATATGAACCGCCTGGTTCAGAGCAGTCTGAATTGGACAACTTCAAGAGATTGCTACTATCAAAAGTTATCCATCTGACGCAAATCAAGATAAAATAGATTAAACTGGAGCAATCATTACAATCAACCAGGAACAGAAAAAATACAAGAACAAACTCAAAAACTGGAATCTCTAAACAGAATCGGTATATCATTAATATTTCCTTGATCCATAGACAAAAATCTCAGCACAAAAAAAAGTTACAGCCATTTCCAACCTTAGCCTCACTGTCCTTTCTTTACAAATCCAATCCCACTTTTAACGCAACGAAAAAAAATCCTCTAAAAATAGTTAGCTAGCCAGCACTGGCACCTACCTCCAAGCCACTATACAAAACTAAAACAGACAGCCAAAACTGCCAATTACAAAACGGAAACAACAGGAAATAAAAGACAGTCAAAAATAGCAACTCTGATTAGAATGTGGGCAGATCAATTAAGGGAGATGCTTTCCATCCTCCTCCCCTCCTCTGAGAAAATTTGAACCTCCTGGTTCAGAGGAGTCTGAATTGGACAACTTCAAGAGATTAATATTATCAAAATTATCTATCCGACTTGAAGAATCAAGCCACGGTGTTCCCTTCCATCAAGTTAGATATCTTTACAAATCATCATATTTTTTGTTCATTTTCTTCCAATCTCTTATTAGAACAAAAGATCCTCTTCCTTTGCAGATTTGTTCCTTTTCTATTTTTCTAATCCCTTGAAGGCTTAGTGGTCGTCCTCCACTGAAAATCATCATTTCTCTTTGCATCAATCCTACTAGCTCTTATTACACCTGCACATAAATCATTAAAAACATAAATAAAATCAAGGGAATAAAAATCTGATTTCCCATTAATACTTTCTCCTTATCTGCATAATGCCATCCAGGCACGCTTTGCATTTCATGTTTTGTGAGGTGGACTTCATTTCTTAGCTCAGTGTGATGTGGTTCACAAGTCAAATCCTTTTGGACATTGTCCTTTATATCATATCATAATTGAACATATCTTTACTCTCTCCCTCAGTCATTCTTGTTCCCTCCTTACATAAGTGTTGATCTTCGACTCCTTTTTCATCACTAATAGGATTCTCTAATCATTCCTTTAGTTGTTGGTGTTGTCAGAAAACATTAAGTCTTCATCACATATGGAGCTCTCAAAGACCTCTGTCTTTTTTGCAGCGTCCTCTCCAAAGTGGACTGCTTCCATTACTACAACATTTTGGGCCTCCTCTTGTGATTGGTTTCATTCCTTCTCATTGCAATCTTCTAGCTCCTCTCTTTGCATTGTAATTTCAATGCCTTCCCCTTCTTTGGGGTAACAAAACTCAACAGCTCCATCAAATTCGTCTATCTCTTCATCTATATCCCATTCATCTATCTCCTTATCTTCGTCTCTTCCATCTATTTGTGCTCTTTGTAACTCTTGGAAGACCACATTTAAGGGTTTTCTATCCACTAATATTTTTTGCCAACTCTTCAATAGATTTAATCTTTCCTTGTTCTAACAATTCCATCCCTTGGCTAATTCTTAACTCAATGGTTTTCCTCTCTGAAAATGGCTCTTGCTCACAAGGTGAGTATTTACTATTTATCTTCAACTTTCTTTTTCACCTTCTCGTATCTCTTCAACGCCTTTGCCGTAGATTTATTTTTTCTTGCTTGCTTATTGTTGCATAACCCACATTCCTCCAACAGGCACCATAACTCTTCCAACTCAATCTCTAATTTTTGCAACTCTTTTTGTTGGTCCTTTGTTAGTCTTTGCCTTATCTTTTCTTCTACCCTAATTAACCTTTTTCTTACATTATAATCTAACTTATTTGACTTCACAGACATAGCTCAAACAAACAACTACCCTTCCTATTTTAATAATGCTTCCACAGTCTAGGCACTCCTAACCATTTGCAGCTACCCATGTGAGTGCACATGCTTCCCCTTATATCCACAGAAACATAACAGAACGTAAGCAAACCAAAATAGAGATCTCATAGCAGTATTCTTAATTTCTTACACAACCTTCATGCCAACAGCCTCTCATGTGGATCTATATGCTCTGTTACCAAAACTGATACAGCTCAAATCAAGATGAGATAGATTAAACTGGAGCAATCATAACAATCAATCAGGAACAGAAAAAATACGAGAACAAACTCAGAAACTGGAATCTCTAAAACAGAATAGATATATTATTAATATTTTCTTGGTCCATAGACAAACATTACAACACAAAAACTAGTTACATCCATCTCCAACTTTGGCCTCCCTGTCCTCCCTTTGCAAATCCAACCCCACTTTTAAAGAAAAAATATCTGCCCCTAAAAATAGTTAGCCAGGCATCGCCAGCACCTACCCGCCAAGCCACTACACAAAGCCAGAAAAAAGTTAATGCCAAAACCACCAGTTACAAAACGGAAACAGTGGGAAATAAAAGACAGTAAAAGATAGCAACTCTAATCAGAATGTGGGCAGAGGAATTAAGGAAAATGCTATGCATCAAATTGTTACCTTTCTATTGAAATATTGCTTGATATTTTTTTCTGATATGAAAATGGATCAGATTGCAGGCATCTGGGCGGCCCTATTTGGCTTTTCATGCTGGCCTAGAGAAAGAGGCATTGGCATATCATGGCTGTGCAGAGAGATTCCAGGTATATATCAGGCATTTGGTACTTCAGTAAGATTGTCTTTTCAATGTCCACAATTATTTCATTTATAAGTAGAAGTGCTAAGGTAAGATCAAATTCAATGAAATTTGTTTACTTTTGTGGCAAAGCAGTTTTTGCAGTAAATAAGCAAAATAAAGGGGAGATAATTAGGAGAAAATAGGACAAATATCATTGACTAATTCTGTGACTTGCATTCTGTCATTCTATGTACAAAATTGTTACCAATCTTCCCATGTAAAAAATTGGTAGTCAGTTTTGAGCTTAATGAAAATTTCAGTTACTTATTTGATTCATTCGAAATTTATTAAAAATGTGGAGCATATGTTGATGTCTACAGAACATGAATGTAAATGTAGTTTTACTAAATGGATGAATCGTGCAGTAATGTTGATTTGACATTTCAAACCTATCAGTGTGAAACCATAAACGACAATAAGGGCACTTTTTTTGAAAACACTTTAAAAATGGGTCAAAGGTTTTGTTATGTAACAAACAATATATCATTAGATTTCTATCTGAGTCTAAATGTATTTCAAGATGATTGGTAAGCAAAGGGGGCCTATTGTTGGTTTTCAGAATGTGCTTTACCGGCAAAATGTGGATTCATTATCATTCCAGCACCCTATGGCAAATCTTTATTTAAAAGATTTGAATCTCCATTATTCAATGTCCTAAATAATTCCGTGAAATGAAATTTGGCTAATATTTCTCATATTGTGCACCTTATTGCCTTTTCATAAGTGCCTCACACATTTATCATAAGTAATGTGCCATTTTGTGGTTAAAATGCAACAGCTGTATTGTAGTTACTTCATTTTTTAGGAATTGTGATTATATGAATACAGTTATGATATAAATGTTGTAGGATATTCATGCGGAGCTTATACGACGTACAAGATCATGGATGATTAGACATGGGATCATCCAAGGAGAATGTTCGATTAATTCAGAGATGCAGCGCCAGAACGGTTCATGCCCACTTATGCCTGAAGAGGTGTGTCTATTTTACACTCTTTATTACCAACTCAAGATTTACAGTTAAATATAGGAAAGAAGAAATAAGTACAAAATTACAGAAATGGTCTTGAGTTACATGAGTCTACATGTTTGTGATCTGTTTGTAACTTGCCTGAAGGACAAAAGGACCTAAAATCTTAAAACCCTGACAGAGTGATTATTTCTATTGCAACCCCTAGAATATGCTGTTCTCTACTTCAGACAGAAGTCTATGAGTCTGAGGCACAAAATGCATCAGGCTTGGATCTTTCTTAATTACACTCAGATTTCCATTCACGTGCATGAAAAAAAGCCATCCTGTTGCTTCTCTGCCAGGACTTTAGTTCATTCGTTTTTCTACATTCACTTAGACAATACTTAAAGCAATATGGAAAAAGTCTTAATTAATCCCTATTAAGTGCAAAAGTTGAACATATTAGGCTATTTTTGGCATCCTGTTCTGGTAAATATTCCATTTTGCCAAAAAGACTATAAAAGGAGACATAAACACCTTAGACGAGTCCCATCAAGGAGCTAGGGTTGCATTTGCTTGAAAAAAGGTCATAATTTTCTTTGCCACAAAGATTAATTCACATCCTTGATGTGAGCAATCACAACTGAACAGCTTTTGTTAGCCATATATCCTCTAGTTGAATTGCTTGTAGTGTTTTATGTGGACGCTGTTGGTTGAAATGCTGAGGCATATTGACTATGTTTAAACATCTTTGTTGTCCCCACTTTTGTCTCTGCAGTGAAGTCATCTGCCCGATTAAAAATCATTGCAGGATCAATCAGACATTAGCTTTTCTGCCCACTGGACACTGATCCACAAAAGTATGCTCCACAGCTCCAGCCTTTATATAAGACAGCAGTTGCTAAGTTTTCCTTGCAGAACTCTAAAGATTACTTTCTCAAATTTTTACAATAAAAGAACAGTGGCTCAGCCCAATGTTCTGTTCAAACTAGACAATAGTGCTACTGCTAGGAAAGGATGGAAATTCCTCCAAGAGTCCAATTTCCTCTTGACGAGGTGACATCAAAGATCTGTCAACCTGAGGTAGAAAGCTTCGACCTGCATGCCTAAAGGCACTGAAACCAAAATGCTTATACCAAAAGATGGAAGCAAAACTAAGCATTTGATGTCTTGATGAGGCCAAGATAGTATTTTTAATTTTTTTGTCAATATTTTCCTTGTTGGCAGAAAAGATTGCTATTTTCCAATGGGACCTTCGTTTATGAATAAATCAAGGATGTTATGGACTACTAGATCTTGGATTTTGACCTGGTGCAAAAACTGCTGAACACAGTCTCTGTTTGGGTTAGGTTGCACTTCGGACCCACTGAAATCTAAGGAGAGGAGATTCTATGGAGATTTGTGAACACTAGAGGATGATATATTGCAACCTCTGATTTCACTTACAGGATTAGTGTTGGACTTTTACAGAATCTATTCTAACATTGATCTTGAAAATCTCTTTTACGTAGGAGCCTTTTAGAGTCGGCAGGAGTAATGAGGTGAAAACAAATGGATTATGAAAGCATCCCATTCAGATGTCAAATCTGCTATCAGCATGAACACAAATCAAACACATGTACTGCAGTAAGCCAGCTGCAAGTGCATTCTTGAGAGATCACCACAGATGGAGCCACATTGAGCAATGCAACAGGAGATTATGGAGAACCCAAATCCAGAATATGACTAAATCAAGAGGATATTTAGAGGAGAGACATAGGGTCAGTCTTTCAGCATAAATAGACAGAACCAATCCTGACAAAAAAGAACATGTTGAAAGCCCCAATCCTTTTTCAGCTTTGGAATGGCTAGATAGTTGAGTAGACAATGTGAGTCAAATGGAATACGGAATAGTTACATCTCTCCCATACAAACATCCCTTCCACCTCCTTAGAGGAAAGATAACTTCCAAGGTAAGAGAGCTTACTTATTCTGGAGGATGCAGAGGAAATGCATTGTATATACTATAGAAAGCTCTAGAGCTTGTGACCACACAAGAAGAAAGAGATGATGGCTGGAAAAATAAATGCTTATAAATATCAGACAAAACCTGAAAACAAAGGGTAGATACCTCACCAAATTAGATCCTATAAAACCACAGAAAAGAAAGAATGCTTGGCAGAAAGTTATCTCTTAATGAACTTCCTTGATATCTTAAAATATCATCTTAGCAGAACTTTTGAATATAAGATGTGACATCTAACTCTCAAGAAAGCTTTAGACCAATCAAAAAATGATTTACAGAAGTAAGATATGAATATTGTCTCCTGTACATAAAGAGGATGGCATTCAAAGATATATCAGAAATTTGTTCAGAGGAAATTAACTTTTGCAAGGTTTATATTGTCCATATGAAAGAAACAAAAGTTAGCATGAAGGAAATGGAAGAAAAGATCCTTTAGTTTGTAAAATAACCCGTGTATACAGAAAACCAAGCAATGGAGCAAGGGGAATATCAATGGTTTGGAATCACACTTAACAAGAAATAACTTAATATAAGGTCAGTGGACTCTCACTTTTGGGAACTAAAAGGGTAGTTCAGAGTTATTTGCTTATGGAATAAATATTATATATCATCTATCTATATTCCCCAAGTTGGATCATTACAGCACAAAGGATTATCAGATCTAGAAAAATGGTTAGCCACCTAACGAAATGAGTTATTAATTTTGAGAAGAGATATAAATCTTCTAAAATCAGAAGTTGAGAATAAAGGTGGCATCAAATTAGTGAGAAGTTTTTCCTAGAAGACTATGATTTGATGGATATGATATTCTCCCAAGGCCAATACACTTTATGTGATAGATGAAAAGGAAATCATTATATGGCAGAAAAACCAGTTCAATTACTAATATTCAAAGACCGCCTTAGCTGCAACTGGATCCTATCAGTTCATTTACATGATCAAACTCTCTCAAACCACTGGGGCATATAGATGGAAATATATATTTCCATTCTAACAGGGAAAAGGTCATTTAAAGAGAATATGTGGTTGCAGCATCCTGTATTCCATCAAAAAATTATTAATGATGAAATGAAAGCAATAAGCATCAGTGGAAATGAGATCACATATTTCAAGGTCGACCAAAGGCTCATAGAGTGAAAGAAAATAAGATTTGAAGACATTTCAAGGATTCATAGAAAATCAGGGGAGACGAGCTCTCTTTGGCTCCAAAGAAAGAAATAATTTTTTTGAATGAAACAGAAAAAAATGAGCAATATCTGATTCAACCACTTGTGGTTCTACTGAAAAAGAAGAAATTTACTGGAGACATGCTTAGGGCTCACTGAATCAAAAGCCATCAACATTATACTCTTTTTGGTTTAGTAGTCACAAGAGGAGACCTCATCCATATGGGAGGATTTCTGATTATCCAGGGGATATGTTACACTTATCAACTTACTTTTTTGGATGTGTTTAGAACTGGGCTGTAATAGGGAAAAAACAAAATGTAAGTTTTGTCCTGAATATCAAAGCTCATTACAGATAAAGGTAACGACTGGGTAGCTAGTTCATCGATTTTGTCTACAGGTTTCCTGTGCTAAAAATTACTTTTATTGCTTGCCCGCGAAGCATGTCCTTTGGCTACTTTACATTTGAAATAGAGGAACAAGTAGAATATATGTGTCGTCGAATGTTTACCGTTCTTCCTAATTCTCTTTGAATGCATTTTATTTCTCCAATTTTTTTCGCAAGCTGTACTGAATTCAATTTTTTTGTGCAGGTTGGTATTCTTCTACGAGCTATGGGCTACCCGCATGACACGATAATATATATATCAGGTGGAGAAATCTTTGGTGGACAACGGGTGCTGGTCCCTCTTCATGCAATGTTTAATAACGTTGTTGATAGGACATCGCTCTCCACCAAAAGTGAAATGTTGACGATCTATGGACCAGAGGATACTTTGGTTCCCTTATCTTCACCTCCTCCACCTTTAAACAGTGAAAAAATGAGGCTTATAGCTTGGAACAGGGCTGGTCCACGACCCAGGCCTCTTCCACCACCTGCAGAAAGGTCAAAAGATCCCTATACTGGTGAAGTTTGGTGGGGTCGGGTAGCTGAGGTTGAAAAAGAACCTGGGCCAAAAATTCGGGACTCAAGAATGCGAGCTCATAAGTTGCTCTGGGAAGCAATTGATTATATTGTCTGTGTTGAAGCAGATGCTTTCTTTCCTGGATTTGATCGTGATGGGAATGGTCGGCCAAACTTTGCGAGTTTGGTAATGGGACATCGAGTTTATGAATCAGCGTCACTTAAAACTTTTCGCCCTGATAGGTGAACAAAATTTGAATTCATGAAAAGTTTCTATTATTTGTTCATTCTTCTGAATTCAACGTATTATTACCAGTTTGTTGTTTTGTTTATCTACTGAAATATTTGTATAATTCTATTTATTTACATGTTCTCATACAAGTTCATAGCTTATTCAATTACACAGAAAAGTTCTTGTTAAACTCTTGGAGGATATTCAAGACCACATCTACAAGCCTAATCATACCTGGTCAGTTTCTGTTCAAGAGCATCTGTATAAGACTACTCACGAAGAAGGCCTTAAGGAAATGTCTCAGACTGCAAAACCCTTGTCTTTTCTCTCTCATCCACTACCTGAATGCTCGTGTCAAGTTCAGAGAGATTCAGATGCTCCACACCATCTTAGAAGTATTGGAAAAAATTATCAGAGTAGGAAAATGTCTAAAATGGAGGATCGCTGCCCTTCATGGATGCACAATCACCCAGTAGTACCATCTGAGAAAGAAATAGACAAGGAAGAAGATTCTCAAGAAACAGAGGAAACTTCAGAACAGTTTTATGACATATTTGACGAAACAGATACAGAAGAAACAGGAAGTGAGTCTGAAGATATCCCATTAGAAGAAACAGGAAGTGAGTCTGAAGATATCCCATCAGAAGAAACAGGAAGTGAGCCTGAAGATATCCAATTAATGGAACACGAAGAAGAGCTAGAAGTAAATGATTAAATATCATAAAAAAACTGGACATATCGCCAAAGATTATGGGATGAGTGCAAGTCATTTGGTTTTCCCATTCCATCATGAAGTAACTAGAAGGAAGCATGATATTATGCAGGTTGATCATGTATGTATATATGTAACTCTTGCAATCCAGGAGTTCACTTACTAATTATGTTGTAGAAATGAAAATATGAAGGGCTCCAAAAATATTTACTGCCATGCAAATGGTGTAGTATTGCCTTAAAGTACTAAGGACTTAGACTAAGCATTCAATGCCGAGTGACATGGGCCTATATACGGTCCAGTATAGATCATGCTCTGTATACTACTGTTGAAGGTTCTTTCTGTTGCAACACATTCTTTCAAGGATGAACAAATGTGAAAGCTCAAGCTCCTAAGCAGCGTCATCCACTTCGCTGTTTTTGGCTTGTTTGCGCCATTTGACATCTACAGCCCAAAGCACATGCTAATGCATTGCTTCTTATGCCTCGGGGTTTGTCATAGTAAGCAATCAAGTTCCTGGTTTAATTTTCCCTTTGATGGAGGAAGCGTGTATAGGATGGTTGCAACTTGTTTATTGATAATTATTAGTGAAGGTCATTCTGTCTTGAGCTCCATTGTACATTAAAGTACTGAGCTCAGCCGAAATTTTCTTTGGTTGAGATGAATATGATTGGCATTCCATAGTCTTGTTTTATCTCCAAAACTTATCAGCATAACTGGTTTTGTTGACATCTTAGAGCATAATGATTCTTTACATGCAATTTTGTCTCTGTGCATGTTTTTCACTTCAATGCATATTCAATTGTACTTGAAGAATACAATGCAGTGTTAGGATGTCTGAAGAGGATAGTGTTGCAACTAATTTGAGGGCGATCTGAGAATTAGTCTTATTCTGCATCATGTACTAATACGGGCTGAACTTATCGGATTGAGAAAAAATCATTCGCAGGTATGATCCAGTTGAGAAAAAAACTTATCACTGTTTAATAATTTTGTTTTGTTGCTATGTATTTTTAGATGTATCTTAGGAATCCAATCATGTATATCTGTATTTCATTTACCATAGATATTAAGGTTTCAATAGATTTGATGGAAAAGTATGCAGTTCCAATGAATACAATTAGAGTGCCTAGCATATGGTGTGAACAGAAAATGGTCAATGCGATAGTGAGGTTTACCAGGGAGACAAAGAACCTAAAACTAAAATTCGATACCTACACAAATTACAAGGCACAATACTAGAAGATATATAATAAAATATAGCAACTGCAAATTCTAAAGTTTTGATTAACCAGGAGAATCTGTGGCCAACTTGAATTGTGTCTTTATCTCTTGCAAGAGGAGAATCTGAAAACAAAATAAAAGAAAGATCTCTTTTGCTATCTAAATAGTTTAAAAAAAAGTTATTGTGGCGGTGAAAGTTTAAAAAAATGTAAATGCCATCATACACTACTGTGAATTCCCTTGTACCCTCCAACATACACTTCAGCGGGTGTGATTTCTTTCCACCAATATTTTATTTGGATTGTGTTTATGTTTTAAATATACAAGTGCACTGTTCATTATTAAGAAGTTTAATTATATATATATATATATATATATATATATAGGGAAGCCGAGAGTTATCAAGGTTTTAATTTTTTTTGTATATAAAATTTATTTTATCAATTATTAAATTAAAGTCTCGAGAACTCTCCACTTCCCTATATATTATATAATATATATATGCTAGTTGCAGTGGCATGCGAACAAAGAAGTCAAAAATAATTTATTAGTAATTTACAAGTCAAATTATTTAGTTATTCCTCCATTATTCAAATTAATTTTAAAGAAATGTTCACAACATAGTGTGGTGGCGAAGTTGTGGTTGTGTTGTTGTGCTCACCAAGGTACAAACCCTAGGGCCATTGTGATCATGGACAAGTACATTCGCTCTTGTGAAAACCAATTAGGGTTATGTTTAGGGTTCAATTTTGTTTATTGCAAGGTTTGAAATTTAATTAGGTTTAGGGATACAACCTGGTTTAGGGTTAGGTTTAGTTTAGCGCTCAATTATATTTAGGGTTCAGTTTGTTGAAGGGTTGGCATTCAATTTAGTTTAGGGTTCAGTTCGTTGAAGGGTTGACATTCAATTTAGTTTAGGGTTCAATTATGTTCATGGTTAGCATTCAATTTTGGTTAGTGTTAAGATCAAGGTTAAATTTTGTTAATGGTTAGGGATAGTGTCTCATTGTTTTTCTTTCTGGGTTAGGATTTAATTTGGTTTATTGTTAGGATTATTGTTTTGTTTGATTTATTGTTAGGGTTAGGGTTTGATTTGATTTTCTATTTAAATAGGTTTAGGTTTAGGGTTCAATTTGGTTTACTCTTTGATTAGGTATATGGGTGGTGTTCAAATTAGTTTAGGGTTAAGATTAGGTTATAAGTTGGTCAAGGGTTATGGTTTAATTAGGTTTACGATTAGGGTTGAACTTGGTTTAGGATTTGGATTATGATTCAATTTGGTTAAGGTTTAGGGTTTAACATTTTTAGTCCTAAGATAATGGCTCTAGTTTGTTTGAATTTAGGTTTTTATTTAATTTATTATTAGGTTTTGTATTCAATTTGGTTAAATGTTGATTTAGGTTAAGAATTATGATTATATCTGATTTAGTATTCAGTTACATTTAGGGTTTAATAAGGACCAAGGTTTGACTTAAGTTATGATTTTATAAAGGTTATAGTATAATTTATGTTTTGGTTTAATGTGAGGGTTATATTGATTACCTTTAGGGTTGATTTTGGTTTGCTATTCAATAAGGTTTAGAGTTAGGGATCATTTTAGTTTATTCTTAGGGCTACGATTCAACTTGGTTCAATGTTCAATTATGTTTAGGCATATTTTTAAATTTTCTATAGGTTTAGGCTTAATGTTGAATCAAGTTTAGGATTATGATTCCATCTGATTTAGTGTTCAGTTAGGTTAAGGGTTTAATAAGGAACAATGTTCAATTTAGGTTAGGGTTTTATAAAGGTTATTTTATATAATTCATGTTTGGTTTCTAGTGTGAGGGTTATATATTGATTATATTTAGGGTTGAATTTGGTTCACTATTTAGTAAGGTTTATTGTTAGGAATTGATTTAATTTAAGGTTAGGGTTACGATTCTACTTGGTTTAATGTTTAATTATATTCAGGGATATGATTAAATTTCCTTTAAGTTCAGTGTTCAATTAAGTTTAGTCTTAAGGTTTATATTGGTTGGGGTTAAAATTATGTTTAGGACTAAGGTTAGGGTTCTAATTATAGTTTGGTTAGGGTTAATATTACGATTAGTAGTAGGGTTTAGGGTTAGGATTATGATAAGGGTTTAGGGTTAGGATTAGGGTTTAGGGTTTAAGGTTAGGATTATTTTTAGAATAAGGGTCTACATCGTGAATAGTTTATGGTTAGGTCAAGGTTTTGATTATGGTTAGGGTATATGATTAGGGTTATGGTTTTGGTTATAGTTAGTGTATAAGGGTAAGGGTTAGGGTCAGAGTTAAGATTAGGCTTAGGTTTAGGGTTATAATTGGAGTGAGGGTATACATCATGGTTAGTATTATGGTTAAGGTTAAAGTTTTGATTATGGTTGAAATTAGGGTGTAGGGCTTAGGCTTAGGAATATCGTTAGGGTTAGGGTTTATATCATGGTTAGTAAGCCACATTGAACCCTATTCTTACGTGTTATATCAAAATTTTAATTAGAATGATTAAGTGATGATAAAAAGTGAAATAGATTGTAGTCTAGCACTTATTTCAAAAATTTAGTTTAGTATATGGTTTTATTTAAAGTTATAAACCTAGAATGGATCTAAATTATAACATAATATACTTATTGGTAATGAATAATATATTTACATCTATTATAATGTGTTTTTGTTCAACTTCATTTAGGTTTAGGATTCGATTGTGTGAAGTGTTAGTTTGAGGGTTCAAATAGGTTTTAGATCCCAACCCCAATTAAATTGTAATTCTAATTGAACCCCAACCCTATCCTTAATAATAATTGTAAATAAACCAAGAACCACAATTAAAATATAACCCTAACCTTAAATTATTATTAACTCTAATTGTAACAAAACTCAATACCAAACACAAATTAAACCCTAACACTAAATCAAATTAAGCACTAGTCCTTCATTTTTTGGGAACTATAACTCTAACTAAACTCTAATTGAATCCTAACCTTAATCAAACTCTAACCCTTGTTTTGAACCATATTTGGTATAGTGTTGAAGTAGTTTTAGGGTTTGGTTATGGGTAAGGTTTGGGTTCAATTTGGTTTAGTGTTAGGGTTAGATATAGAATTAAAGTTATAGTTGGGGTTATCAAAATTACTTCTAATTTAAATTCATAAGGGTTGGGGTTTGATTTCATTGAGTATTTGATTAGATTTAGGGTTAGGTTTCAATTTGGTTTAGGGGTCAATTAAGTTTAGGGTTAGATTTCAATTTGGTTTGGTGTGAAGGGTTGAGTACAATTTGGTTTAGGGACAATGTTTAATTTGGTTTAATGTTCAATTAGGTTTATGATTAAGGTTCAAAATAGTTTAAGATTAGAATTTTTGAGTTTAGGGTTTATTTTAACTTTGTTTAGTGTCATGGTTAGAATTCAATTTTGTTTAAATTTAGGGTTAAACTTAGTTTAGAGTTCAAATTATGATTTAGTTCGGCTTAGGGTTACAATCATTCTGTTTTACTTTTAGGTTTATGGTTAGTATTTGGGTTTCATTTTACTTAATATTTAATTAAGATTAGCATTACGATTCAATGTCATTTAGTCATATGATTACAATTCATTTTGGTTTGATGTTAAAATTTAATTTAGTAACTTAGTTTAGAGTTCAAATTATGATTTAGTTTGGTTTAGGGTTACTTGTTTTACTTTTAGGTTTATGGTTAGTATTTGGGTTTCACCACTAACATTCAAACCTTGGCTCGGCAATAAAGTTGAAAGTGTTTCATATAAAACTATTTATTTTTAAATCGTAATATTTGAATTATAAATCAAATATATAATTTCTT